>JAWPHD010007205.1:0-132434 GCA_037043455.1 Cyrtodaria siliqua
GGCCTTATACCTTGCCTTGAGGTACTCCGCTTATAACAGACAACAATGTCTGAAGTGGCGCCATCTACCAGGATCTGTTGCCCTCATTTTTGATAGAAATGCCTTGATCCACATCAGTGTGCTGCCTCTATTCCATAGTGTGGGCTAGTTTCCTCAGTAAAGCGTTTATGAGTTAGAGGACTCTGTCGAATGCCTTGGAAAAATCCAGGATGATCAAGTCATGTGATGGACTCCGTTGTTGAGGGCTGTGACTAGTTCATGAACTAATGTTAGTAGCTGTGTTTCGCAGCTCCTGGCTCGACGATCCCTGCTGGCAGTCCGTGAGTATTGTGGTGAGCATCAAGGTCGCTTGAGGACGGACGTTACTGGTTATGATGTGTTCCTGTATCTTCTCTGCAGCGAAGGCTTGTACAGATATAACTGGATGGTAAATTGATTGCCTTGTACTTTTCTCCCTTCTTAAAGATTGCCGTGACGTTTAGCTATCCGCCAGTCATTTGGTATCTCTCCAAGTTGTAGACTTCTTTAGAAATATGACCGTCAGGAATGGTGCAATTTCATTGGCTAGTTCTTTTAAGATGCTTGCAGGAAGCCTGGTCGGGTCCACAGGCTATTGCTTGGGTTCATCTTCTTTAAGAGCTTTGCAAACCTTCTATGGTGACCACTATGTCTGACATTGGAGCGAATGGTGCCCCTGCAGGTGTTGGCATATCAGTTATGTCCTCATTAGTGAATACTGACTGTTACTGGCGGTTGAGTGTGTCAGCCTTGTCTTTGGCATCGGCGTATAACTTCCCATTTTCTTTCACTGGGGCTACACCGCTGCTGTCCTTCTTCAGGGATTTGATGTAGGACCAGAACCGTTTCTGTTTGTTGGGTCTGTCCCTCTTGGCCAGCTGTGTATTCCGACATCGATGATTGTCTCGATGTACCTCCAGTATGACTGTCTCTCTCTGCTTTCTGAAGATTAGTCTTTGTCTCTCTGTACAGCCTGATGTCTTTGGCACACTTGGACTTTGCTTTCCTTCGCAAACAGCTTGTTTCTTTTTGCGTATAAGGGGTCTTGATCTTCTTGTCGATCCAAGGTTTGTGGGTCTTGTTTCCTCGCAGCAACTTGGAAGAAACATATTTTACCATGAGTGTGTGGATATTTTTCTTGAACTCAGTCCAAAGTTGTTCAATGTCATTGGTACTGGATATGCTGACGAAGTCTTCTTCTATGGCCCTAAGTTCTCCCCTCATCCCATCGACTTAGTGTAGTCAAGTAATATATACCTGTTTTGTTTGTGTCACGGCTTTATGATATGATAAGGTGTGATTTTAAGCTCACCAATCAATGATTCCACAATCAATGACTGATCTAATTAGTTTGTGTTTTCGAGAAGCATAGATAAACTACTTAAGGCAATGTGTTTGCCTCATTAATAAAAACAATTGAAATTCATATCACGTGTTATACGAACGACACCGTAATTAATTTTAGATTAGGGTTTCGGTATCGGTTTAGAAAAGCGTTAAATGAGCTCTCCATTGCCCTTCCCATAGTTAAAGTTAGAATAGTGTTGACAACCTGTTAAAAAACACTCAAACCTCGTTAAGACATTCTGGGAAACTTACTTTATCCATGCAAATAAACCAGTCTGAGCTATTAAACCATCAACAAGGAAATAGGGAGTTTAATACCTTCTAAGAAACATTTCGTCAGTTGTATACTATCACCGGGTCAAAGGTCAACACTATTTTTTACCCCCTTGCAAATTCATACTCTGTCTACTGCTTCACTTCTCAAATTTATATCAAAAACTGTCAAAAACAAGATGAGCTGCATTTTCAAATATCAACAACATGTTACAGCCAAAAAATAACAGGAAACTGCAACTACAAAATGTTTTTAATAAGAAAAAAAGATTTAGCACTCTTTAATACAGAACTACTTTTCGACTGCACCAGGCGAGCACATCCCGGCTGAGTTAGTGGAATATAACCTATCGGCATAGATCTACATCCATGTATCGGGTAAAAAAACGTAAACAAATCTCCATTAATAAAAGAAACCCAGAGACTGGAAATTACATTTATAATGATGTTTATTAGTTTATGAATGCTCGGCTTTACAGAAATAACACGTTGAACCCTCGTATCGTTCAAAAACTAGGGATTCGGTGAAGTTAGGGTTCGGTACGGAATGGAAGTGGGTTTTTATACTCTTAGCGAGGAATAAAATAGGCAATTTTGTCACAAATACTTTAATTAAGGCAATCAAATATTAACCCATGTATTATATATCTATTACATTAAATACATGCGTACCACTTAAAATTATAACAATATGATTTGTTTATTGTCAGTTATATACATATTTTTAATTTCCGTAAGGAGTTCGGGGTTCGGAGGTGTGCGGGTGTTCAAGAGAGTGGTTGTTATATACCCCTTCGTTTGGTAGAGATGTGTGGTTTTGGACAGATGTTTATTTCAAATATACGCATAGTGTGAATGAATGAAATGTTGAGAAACTGAATCGGTGTTTTAATTCCAGATATGGGACCGTTTTGCTAGCCAAATGTGTTTAAATTCACAGAATAAACGTGTATTTAAGCGAACGAATGTCGTGGGAACTTGTTGACTGATCTCCAAACTATAGCTTATATTGCAGTGTTCAAATGGGCTGATTTTCACCGGTGTCTGACACCTAGATGGACAAAATGCTTTTCATATTAATGGCCAAATTTCCTGTGAAAGCTTGCAGCTGAGTGAGAAAAAAAAAAAGCAGATGTTAAATTTTTAGAATTTTTACAACAGAACATGTTTTTGTGCAATTAAAATAGAATGTGTGTGTGTTTAGGGGTGAAATTTGGGGGTCCTAGTGATTTGGAGTGGCCCTAAAGCACTTTACGTAGGCTCTCAAGTGTCTTGAAGTGGATTAGTGACAATAGGTAATAGATCTGTCACATTTTCACACAATAAATGGCAATTTTATTATTTTAAGGTACCGTATGAGGCTAAATCCAAAAAATGTATCGGTACTGACATTTTGACATGACGCGACTCTATGAGGAGTCTTACTTTGTATCGAAAGCCTGAGAACCTGTACATTTTGTGCGCAATGATGGGTTTTACAATCTGAAAAAATTAAATATACAGAAATTTGTGCAATTCAGCATTTATTTTAGTTTTTTGCTAAACATTGTGTAAATCCCCACCCATTTTTTCTTCATTAAATCAGATGAAATCACTATGTCAATGGTATACAATTGTAATTCAACACATTAATTTGGTATTTTGTTAGGGATAATGGTATAATCCACTGAAATATATACTATTCTGGGGTGTGATTCAGTTTTTCTTGCTGATGCCCAAGACTTGAATGTATTAGTTGGCTTTAAAACTGCTACATGCATATGGGGTAGGCTTAGTTTTTGAGTCATTATTTCAATTTTGTCTTTTTTTTTTCTGCCATTTTATAGCCAAACTGTATATTTTATTGGTCAATGTGCTCCACAAAGCAGGCCTAATGGTCCATTTTGTGCCTCAAAATTGTTGGAATTTAACAGAATGTCTGTTTCTCCATGAAAAATGGAAGAAATTCACGCATGAGTGATTTTGATATCTACACCCCACAATATGTGTATATTTTAGTTTGCTATATAGAAGGCAATGTTTGAAAACTTTACTTGATGGAAATATACCAAACGGTTCATTTATTTTGGCATTTTTTCTAGTTTTGTATAACGCGTCTTAAAATCCTTGATTTCTATTCACCGAATGGTTCTTTGTATGCAGGAATGGAACTGAAAAGATAATAGGTCCTTGCAAAAGCATCTGATATTCCATTCGGTCAACCTTATTGGTCAATTAGATGTATTCGATAAATATTTTTGACAAATGTCGCTATTCATTTAGGTGTCAGACCAGTCAGAAATTACATGCTAAAATAGTTCTTTGAAAAAATCCAATGTTTCTAGTTTGCATGTGTTTTTCCCAAGATTAGTTTTTATTTCATTGTTAAATCTAACCTGAGGTTAAAGTAGTATGTCTGTTGTCATGAATAATAAGTATTTTACTGTTTTTGTCAGGATTATTTCTTTGGAGAGTATGAGCACAAAGGTTAGGTAGAGATGTGGCTTTGACAGATGTTTATTTCAAAATACGCAGTGTGAATGAATGACGCGAAATGTTGAGAAACTGAATCGCTGTTTTATTCCAGATATGGGACCGTTTGCTATACCTTTTTCAATTTCACCCCAAGTGACCCATTCTTAATTTGAATTAGAATCATCTAAAGGTTTACCACCACTAATTACATGTAAACCTCCGAGGTGTAGTCGGATGTAGTTCCTATAATAAAAAGTAATCCCTCCTTTTTGATGGAAATGTAGTTCCTATAATAAAAAGTAATCCCTTCTTTTCTGATGGAATTGGGAATTATAAATTGTAAGTAGGGGGAAACTGCCCATTTCTATTCGATTTTCTGGTTGTATGCATAAGAAGCGTATTAATAGGTTTCACTGAATCACTGATGAACATTTTCGAAATTTCGACTCTAGGCTTACACTTTGTGAGCAATGAAAATAGTCAATCAATGGAAACAGCTACACCGTTGACCTGTTTAGTAAACAAACAAAAACTTTCTTACATGTCTTGTGAGCCCACCTTTCCTGGTGATTTTTCAAGTGGAAAATTAGTTTTCTACATGTATATGAACATTACACTGCTGCATTATCCATACTTGAAAAGAAATATAAAAAGATCGGACAGGGAAAGTAGCATTCAAGGAGGACAGTAAACCACAAAACACAGAAACAAACACGCATAACAGACAAACAAGAAGGCAAAAGCAATAATAAATGCAATCGACATCACAAACACAAAAAGGGTTGACAATATAATTGAATTTGCAGCAATTATATGTGACACTTTAATATTGGTGTTTACGGGGAAAAGAATTAGTGGTTTCATACCTAAATGCACGCAAGATAACAAGTTTCATACTATCATACACTTCAATGTCATTGTCTTAAAGGGACACACGACAGTCTTGAAGTGTTTATCAAACACTGAAATTAGCATCTCAATTTATATATCCAGCATCATTTTGACATATAATGAAATTAAATTTTGAGTTTTAAGTTCCTGTTATTCGACCATAGGTTTAAATATAATATTGGTGCAATATAATCAATAGTTAGAAATACACATAGCAATCGTACCGTTATCTGGGATTTGATTTAAACGAATCACTTAATTATACCCATAGTGTGAAAATACTTAACGACGCAGGCTGCAGGTCAATCGGTGCGCTCACGGCCAAGCATTTTGCAAACAAGGGACTTAATTTTAACACTTACGAAAGATTATATAATAGTACAGTTATTCCGGTCACCGATTCATTCTCACCTATGCACTCGACCGGTCAAGACGTCTTATGTCTTCCGGTCTACTGGTGTTGAATTTATTTTTTACTTCTATTTTTAACTAGGGAACACTATTTTAATATTTTAAATATTTACGGGTAGTTTACGGGTAGGGTTTTTTGTTTAGGGTATAGTTATTTAGCAGTCTTATATACTATATGTTTGCTCTCTGATTATTATCAGGGTGCAAACAACTTAGACTGCTTTCGTGAGGTATTTACTTCGTGACAGGGGTGGTGGATCCATCCCGCCACGCAGTATAACTCACACAATTTTTTTTTATATATACCCTGGATGCTGAATTCTGTCAGAGGATATTAGTTTTTACTTGACTATAGAGTTTGTTTACGCCAGTGTTGGCTATATTTTTCATATCTTGATGAGCACTATTCTAAATGCAACGTATCTACCTATTGTATTCAGTTTGACACATTCGCCCAAATCACAATAGGCTATATTTAGACTCTATTTTTATCTAGAGGCGAGTGTACAGTTTCGAAAATATATCCTCTTCGTAATAATTTTAGTTTCTGATAAGATCTGGTTAATAAAGGATTCTTATATATCTAATATATATATATTAAAAGAAGATATTACATTTATTTAGTTATTGTATGCATATATACAACATATCTTAAGAAAAGTTTGGATTTTGTACTTAGAAGCATTGTTATCATAGAGGATTTTCGAAACTATCCATTACATTATTTAGAAACGTACTACATACGTTTCAATTCATTTCCGGTTTAAACAACTTATCTAAAAATAGGGCATCAGCTGGTCTAAATACGTTGACATTTAGTGTAGATGTAGCACTTTTTCTAAATATAGATATGTCATAGAGTGCATAGTTGAATGATACGCTGACATTAGATGCGTACATATATAGGCTAGCCGCATTGCAATACATTGTACTGCACTGTACTGCACTAGTCCTATGAAGTTTAAATAGTGTTTTAATAGTGTCAATTATTTTATAGTGTCAATTATTTTATAGTGTTTAAATAGTGTCATTTATTTTAGTAAAACAGCATACTGTTACGTCAATTATATTTGACATAGTGACATATATTTGACATAGTGACATACAGTGACATACAGTGACATACATACACTTTTATATAGTACAGGGTGTTGTACATTTATTATATATAAATTTAATCATTTACACTGTGTTAACAGTGTGCCGTGGCAAATTAACCCACTTTTATATAGTACAGGGTGTTGTACACTTATTATATATAGATTTAATCATATAAACTGTGTTAACAGTGTGCCGTCTGTGGATTAGTATATCTGCATAACATTATTTTTTAGTTACTTTCCGACTTATCCTAATACTCTCTGAACTTTTTATAATGCAACCTAGAACAAATAACTTGATGGATAATCTGGGTGGGGCCCTATCCGGCAGCGACAAACACCATTTAACAAACAATACCTGGTCGTACAAATTATTACTCAAATCTAAAAATAACATCCCTCTGACTCAACAGATTCCCATTATCAAACTCTCTACCATCATCTCAACTACTTTCATAAATAAAATCAACAGAATAGTACCCCTCAAATCAGGAAATCTGCTGTTAGAAACAAAATCGGCAGAGTCCACAATTTCTATTCTGAAAATAAAACCTCTGTCTTTCAATTCTATCCCTGTTGAGGCGTTTATCCCAACAAATACTACTCGAGAAGGTGTTATTCATCACGTCCCTCTTGACACTGACTTAGATGAATTAATATTAGAATTCTTGGACCAGGATCTTAAATCACCAAACATCCTTTCTCTTACAGTACTCCCAAACAAATACGGAATTAATACAGGAGCAGTTAAGGTGGTTGTCGCTGGGGAGAGTCTCCCCACTAAGCTTCTTATTCACGAAACATACACCTCTTTTGACGTAGAAGATTATATCCCCCCGCCAATTAGATGTTTCAAATGCCAAGGCTTTGGCCATAAAATTGACAAATGTCGCGGGGTGGAAACTTGCGCAAAATGCGCCCAAAATCATCACACAAGTCAGTGTAAAACTATAACCTACTGCTGTGTGAATTGTGGAGGGACACACTCCACCCGCTATAGAGGCTGTCCTATTTATTCAATAGCCACAAGTATATCTCTTATTTCGAAAAATAAAAAGGTCTCGTGGTATGTGGCTAACAAAATCTTTCACGCCTCCCACCCTTCTACTGTAAATCACAAGCAAGAAACATACGTCTCGGAATTTAACTCAGAAGACTATTGCGCCCCTTCCCCTCAGACTAATACTTGGAATGTTTTGGATAATAATGAATGGGAGGATCTTTCAAACCATGATAAAATAGTAAAAGATAAAGACTGTCCCAACAAACAGGTTAAATCTTCTATTAATTCCCCTCCGTTTGTTGCAACCCCAATAGCAACCCATAGGGAGACTTCCTATACTCCCATTAACTCAACCCCAGACACGGAAGCCTTACCCATTACCCCCCATACTAACAGTAGCGAACTAAATAAGGGGAAAACTTTATCGACCGCCCCCGTTGCTCAATATAATGCTTCAACCCCTTTAATAAAAATAACAAATAAACTTGGGGAAAAACATATTCCCTCCCTATTAGACTTAATAGTACGCCCCTTTAAAGAACATCCAATATTACTGTCTCAAGTCCAAGCCCCTACTTCTCCAGATAAATTAAAAACTAAAACCCAGAACAATCACCAATTGGATATGGAAACTGAGCTAGATAGCGAAATGTTACAGAGTAGTTTCTGGGGTCCCAAAGTAAATAGGTTCTACAGGCAAAACGGTCAAATTGTCCGCCTCAACCAACCTGTCCTTGCTCCATCTCAACTAACTAAAATACCTACTGAGGCGAATAACTCAATTATTACTATCAATGACTCTATAGAAGAAAACGCGTGCCTAGAGCAACAATTTACACCTACTAGATTATTGGATGGTACCACTACCTTGTCCCGAGTATGCAACAAAGAAATTAAAGTATTAGTTGAAGAGACGGTGTCCCCAATTCAGTTAAATCCTCTTCTTATAGATCACCACTCCGCCTCTTCCGAGATCGCCAGTAAACCTACAATCTCAGTCTGTAATACTGTCACTCCAACAAACTCACCAAACCCTGACTTTAAGCAATCGACCCCAAACCAATTCAGTCTTTCTATCTGCTCTCCCCCAAGTACCTCTGCGAAGATCAGCGATAACAGTTTATTTGACGTGACTCAAAACACGTCAGTATTAACGCAGGATTCGAGCTGGTCATCAAACATTAGTATCATACAAAGGTCGATCCTGGACCTGGCTGAATTCGATGAGACCCCAACCCCTAGTACTCCAATTAGGATTACCCCCATATTTCATGAATCTTCCTCCCAAACTTCCCCCAATAGAATTAATGTGACTTATAATTCCAATATTATAAATACAAATATAGATGTACTAACTAGAATTACTATCAGATTAATAAATGAAAAAACTAGACCTTGTGGCCCCTTATTAATCTCACATATTCGGAGAGAACTACTTAAGGCCATAAATCCCCCTCTAGTTAAGGGAATAAGCACAAAATCCAGCCCTCTCATAGTCAATTCCCAACCAGACAGAGATATCCAATTACGAATAACAAACCATAAAAATTTAAAGAAAAATAGGCTTTTAAAAACTCCTAAAAAAATACCAGGTTCTCTTAAAGGGACTAAGACTCCACGAAATACCATTTCTACATCTATAGCCACCAAGCGTCGAAATTCAGACATTAAGAAAAGTATCAATCAGTTTTTGAAATGAATGATTCAGTTAATATTATTTCTTTTAATGCGGGAGGGCTGACGCATACCAAACATGCTGAAATTAAACTCTTTTTAGATCTTAATCCCGAAGTAGACATCCTATGTATACAGGAAACTAAATTTAATAAAAATAACTTTAAATCTATACCAGGATTCAGACATGAATTTAAATTCTTTAAGAAAGATAATAGCTGTGGGGGGCTGGCAGTATATTTTAAGAATTACATTAATTATGAAGTCATCGATATTGACAACCCCACTGATATTGATAATGAAACCACAATTGAAGTCCAATTGTTTAAAATATTTTATAAAGACTTTTCCTTTATTTTATCTAATCTTTATTCCAGAAATTGTAATACGAAATCACTTAATCATATCACTAATAAAATAAGTGAATATAAATTTAAAAATGTGATTATTACTGGAGATTTCAACGCCCATCACCAGGCCTGGGGGTCTGATAACTCAAATAATAAAGGCAAAGAAATTTTAACTTGGGTAGATGAAAATAATTTATTTTTATTAAATGATGGCTCACCAACACGCTTAGATAAAGGGACGGGAACCCTTACTCACATAGACTTATCCTTCTGCACAAACTCGCTATCTTTAATTTCCCACTGGTCCGTTTTAAATGACAACTGGGGATCTGATCATTTCCCCATCTTTCTATCAGTCCAACTGTCTTCGGAGAAGATCTCCCACGAGCATTACAATCAGGATAGGTTTAATTATAATAAAGCAGATTGGGACCTCTTTGATATTTTATGTAAAAAACTTAAACCTGATGATTTAATTACAGAAGATATAGATATTTTTAATAATAACATCACGGACGCTATCCTTAATATAGTCCACCAAAGCGTCCCTATCTACAATAATATGCCTAGAAAGAAAACCGTCCCATGGTGGAATTCTGAATGCAAAGAAGCCGTTATAAAACGTAAATACATGCTCAACAAACTTAAAAAAGATCCATCCGAAGTGAACCTACAAAATTTTAAGCAAGCAGAATATGATTCAAAGAAAACTATTACAAAAGCAAAAAAAAGCAACTGGGATGAATTCATAACCTCATGTTCGTTAAAACAAACAAATACAAAACATTTTTGGGAATAAAATAAATAGAATAAGAGGAAAATCCTTCTCATCCATTCCACTATTAAAAACCAACCTGCAATATGCAACTACGAACAAAGATAAAGCGGATCTCTTAGCTAAACATTTTTCACAAGTTTCGAGCAAAAACAATCTCAGCAAAAATACCAATGATTATCAACATAATTTTGAAAACAATTTTAATACAAAACTAACTGATATAGATGAAGATGATGACACTAACTATTTACTTAATACCCCTTTTTCTCTCTTCGAATTAAAAGATGAAATAAATAGCAGAAAAGATTCCGCTGTGGGACCGGACAAAATATCATATATTTTATTTAAGAACATGCCTGACTCCACCCTCAATATTTGGCTATCCCTTTATAATAATATTTGGTCCTCCAAAAAATACCCTGCTTCCTGGAGACTTGCCTGCGTTATTCCCATTTTAAAACCGAATAAAGACCCTAACGACCCTAAATCCTACCGTCCCTTTAGCCTCACCTCCCACCCTAGTAAGCTTATGGAATTCATGGTTAAAGTCCGCCTAGAACACTTTTTAGAATCAAATAACTTAATAAATAAATTTCAATCAGGTTTCAGAAAAGGACGTAGTACCCAAGATCAACTAGCAAATTTTATTATCGTAACCCTGATCTTCTTTCCAAATATAAATGTAATTTAAGGACTCTTCTGCGACAAGGACTATCACAACCTGACTTCTATGGTGATATGATTTATAAACTTCGTAAGATTCTTGGTCATGATCACTTTCATACTATCTTTGTTAAACTTGTTAAAAAGTTTATCAAAAGAGGTTATGACCCTATCATTTTGCAACGTACTGCATGCTTGGTGGTGGACCCTTTTACAGTTCGCCACTATGCTTTCCTCTTTAATTGTACGATGACCGGACAGGCTGTGGGCCCTGTGATGACGCCTACCTAAAGCCCATTGGGACGGTGGCGTTTGATGTTTGTCATTGATCTTTCTTGTCGTGCCCTTAATGGTTTATTCTCTTACTGCTCTGGCTTCTGCAAAGTCATTGAGTACCTTCATTGTGGCTTTCTAGGCTATTGTTTTTTTGTATTATATTTACACGAGCATATTTGTGTTTTACTTATATTGCCTATTGATGCTGCCTTGTTGGTTAGAGATTAGATCATGGCGGGGATTTCTTTATTTACACTGTCCTGTTTTAATGGGATGACAGTAGGGTAAGTGTGAGGTTTGGTGCACCCTAGAACCGGTTTAAACCCCCAGTGGCCTACTTTGCCACTGACCGTTCCAAGGCGGTAGCCCTATTGTCAACCCTTTTGTGTTTGTGATGTCGTTTGCATTTTTTTATTACTTTTGTCTTTTCGTTTGTCTGTTTGCGTGTTTGTTTTTGTGTTTTGTGGTTGACTGTCGTCCTTGAATGCTGCTTTCCCTGTCCGATATTTTTATCCTTTTTTTCAACATGATATTATTTTTGCCAAAAACATTGGCCATTCAGTTTTAGCCATTTTTCTCGATTTACAGGCAGCATTTGATCTTGCCTGGAATATAGGAATCCTTTCTAAATTATTTGACCTCGGTATTAGAGGTAATTGTTTTTTCTTCATCAAGGCATTTCTTCAGGACAGGAAAATTACTGTAAAAGTTGGTGACTCCCTTTCGGATGAGGAGACTCTTGAGAGGGGCACCCCTCAAGGATCTATAATCTCCCCCTTCTTTTTAATGTACTTATAAATGATTTGCCAGATATAATAAAAGAATCAGGAATGGTAATTAGCCAATTTGCAGACGACAGCAGCACTTGGATTAAGGGGAAAAATATTGATAAACTACAAATTAAAGCCCAAAAAGGGCTTAATTTAATTTGGGATTGGGCTAATAAATGGGGTTTTAAACTTTCTCCTAATAAAACAGTAGGTATGATTTTTGGTAACTCTTCCAGGGTTTCTTTAGATTTACATTTAGGAGATACCAAAATTATATTCAATAAAAGTGTTACATTTTTAGGTCTCATCTGGGACCGTCGATTAACTTTTAATACACATATATATAATCTTATAGCCAAATGTGAAAAAGATCTAAATTTGTTACGTATGCTACAAGAAACAGATTTTGGCTCGGATAGAAGATCGCTAATTATTTTATATAAAACCCTGATAAGATCTAAAATTGACTATGGATCCCACGTTTATTCATGTGCTGCACCGTCACTTCTTCAACAATTAGATATAATCCAAAATGAGGCATTAAGGATAGCACTGGGAGCGCTGAATACAACACCTAAACATTTACTAGAACACGAGTCTGGAGTTCTCCCACTACGTTTACATAGAGAAGAGCAGATGCTGCGTTTCTGGGCCAGGACCCAAACGAGAAAATTATTTAATCCTGTTAATGAGATCTTTAAAACAACACATTGCAAAAATAAATTTCGCAAAAACCAAAACCGTTTGGCACAACAATACTTAATTTAACGCAGGATTATAAAATAGACAATATAAATATAGCGGACTTTAATCCTAGAGATATTCCACCATGGACTCTAGCCCTACCAAAAGTTAAAAAGCAAGACAACCCTTTACTTATTAAACAAGTTTTTAATGAACATATTGACAATAAATATAGTTCCTATATAAACATTTACACTGACGGATCTAAGGATCCTGTCACAGAGCGTGTGGCATCTGCCTTCGTTATCCCCTCGAAAAATATTATTAAAATAAATAGAATTTCTGATGGACTCTCTATTTTTACTGCAGAGCTGATCGCAATAATCAAGTCCCTTAAATGGATCATCCAAAATAAACCTCCCAAATCAGTTATCTTCTCGGATTCCCTCTCTAGCCTTACTTCAATTAAAGATAGGACAAGTAAGTCTAGACCAGACCTTATTTCTAACATTTTAATTCTACTCAATGAATGTAATATCCTAAATCTCATAGTTAACTTGGAATGGTGTCCAGCCCACGTAAATATCGCAGGCAATGAAATGGCCGACCTTGCCTGCAAGGCAGAGCTAGATCACCCTGCTATCGATAAGGATATTCCCTACGGACCTTCAGAAGTTTATTCTGGCATTCGTAAAAAAATAAAGGAAAAATTAAACACTTATTTAACCAATCAAGCCAATGAATTTAAAACGTTTACTAGACTTAGTAATAATTTCAGAAATCATGCCTTATTCTCTGATAATAAACTCCTTAATAAAGCCATAACACGACTTAGAATGGGATACAACTTATTACCATCGAGTTTAGGAAGTCATATCATTAAAGATCTTGATAAAAAATTGTACTTCCTGTTGTGTCCCATACACCACTGAACATTTTTTACTTGAATGCAGTCAGCTCGATATAAAAAGGGAAGAGTTAAAGTTAAAATTACAACAAAGCGCTATACCTTTTAATCTAAATAATCTACTCGACCCACAGAAAAAACATAGGCAATTGACTTTCAGCGCCCTTAGTGATTATGTTAAGGCCACCCATTTCGAAAAAAAAATCTAACTTATTTTTGCATTTATGACTATATTGTCCATACTTTCATATATATTCACGTTGTAATGGCAATATCCTGTGTATAATCATCATCAGAAAAAGACAGTTAATCTGCTTGTGATTAAATATATACCACCCAAACCCCCTTATATAAGTGGCCGAGTTACAATTGAACACTTGATACAGATAGGATATGGGACTGATCCGGTGGACGCGTTGGGGCGATTTTTGAGTCTGATGACAACGCAGGCACAACGGTCCAGGACCAATCACATACTCTTATTTATATAATGCGCCACGACTAAGTGAGTGTGGGGACTGCCCTACCTCACGGCGCCAAGGAAGTGATTATTATACATGTTTAACTGACTATTGATAGGATTTAACTGACATGGTCCCTATCCTAATAGTAATATAAGTGCATAAACCTTTAGATTTAGACTAAAACTATAATGTTGAACGGCCCAGTGGATTAGCTTGTATGTTTTGTCTGCTGGGCTCGAAACCACTGATGGTCTGATCGTTCAGTATTATTGTACCAAATTGTAAACCCTTTCTATTAGAGTAACAACATAATATATAAACTTCGTATGAATAACATAGTCTACTTATATAGTAGACTAAATTTGGGTCATACTCAGTACTGACTTCCACCTGGTTAGACGGTCGTTGTACTGGCTCTCTGGGTGGTAGTCAACACAGAGACGTACGTTATTCTTCATATGATTATTATAAACTACTTAATTAATACAGTTATGATATGGGACTGATCCGGTGGACGCGTTGGGGCGATTTTTGAGTCAGATGACAACGCAGACACAACGGTCCAGGACCAATCACATACTTTTATATATATAATGTCTAGCTGACCTTTGATAGGAATTACCTGACATGTTTTTACAGACATAATCTACTTATGTTCATGTACAATAACCTTCAATATTTAGATACATTACTCAATTTGTGATTTATCCCTTGTATATACAAATTATGTTTCGCTCCAATATCTCACATAATGTCTATGTATTCCTTTGACCGTTGCCCTCCCCAGTGTGACCTCCTCGTGGTTTTGTGTGGACGAGCAACCCTCCTCAGACCAAGGTCTCTCTCATAGAGAGAGGACTTGAATGCTGAGGAGTTGTGCCCGACAAACGGCATTGGGTATTTTTATTATTTTTTATTATTTTTAATAAATATGATATATTTTATTGAGAAACATTAATTATACAACGGGAGCAACGATCAGTCATAACATGGACAATGTATATATGTAAATAACACACCGAATATGTGGGATATATTTTATTATAATAGCTCGCTCGCCACAATTCCGACTTTGGTTCATTATACATAGCGGACATCAAAATTCATTGTTTGGTGACAATTGTTGACAGCAATTTAATAAGTAATATACCTACGAAGCTCATTGGTGTCCCTGGCCTAATATAATAGAAACAACTATAGTAAATATACATACAGTAATCCGCAATAGACAATACTTAACTTTGTTTAGCTCTTGCCGCCTAGTAACGAATACGAATGAATTAATAAATCCCCTATGTATAAAATAATTATGAAATATAGAATGTATAATCAACATAAGAAAAGCACGCCAAAATGCCTAGTGCAACAAGGCGTGCCAAAATAAAAACTTAAGATAGATAGACGGTCACCGATTATACTGTAGGTGTGTGGGGCTACAAAAAATACGATAATCTGGACAGGCTCCAACACAAAGCCATTCGAACATTTCTCGGGGTGGGAAAGCAAACGTCATTGTCGGCTCTAGATGAAGATGCAGGGTGGGACAGCCACGGTTAAAACGACACTGAGACATAGTTCGTTTATTGCATAGACTGGCACGGTTACCGCCAACTCGAATAGCCTATCGTGTGTTAATGTGGGACCTTAACAACACTGTACATTTAAGATACACTTGGTACTCAGATTTGAAAGGCATACTATATGAATGTAACATTGTCAACTTTTTGAACTTGACATCGTTAAAAATGTGTCTTTTCATTATTTATTAAATATTGTTAAAATAAAGTTGAAACAAAAACTCACTACGAATTGGCAAGCTGATGTGATAAACGCACCAAAACTAAGAACTTATAAACAGTTTAAAACCGGCTATACGCGCGAACTCTATTTAGACAGGCAGTTGTCGTTTCAACAGCGATCGGCCATTGCTCTTTCAGGTGTGGTGTTTTCCCCCTCGCTGTTGAGCTTGGTCGATACAGACGCCAATAAGTACCAATTGAGAACAGGCTATGTAAAACGTGTGATGAAGGGAAAGTCGAAGATGAAACGCACTTCCTGGTAACGTGTAAATCTTACCACGAGCTTCGAAATAAACATTTTGGCGATACGGGTGGAATTGGTAGTGACAGTGAAGTTTCCAGCAATATAATGAAATATGTAGATTGTAAACTATTAGCAAACTTTCTGATTGAAGCATTTGATGAACGAATTGAACTACTTAAAAGCTAAGAAAGAACAAACAATAACTCTGTGTGTTAAATGTGACTAAAGGCGTATTTATGCATGATACACTCTTAACTGTATATAAAATAGTCATTCTTCCATGCTGTGAAATCGTTATACAGGAACTGATAATAACTAGACAAGGAACAGTTATAAAATAACAGAGTTTAAATCAACTGAGTCAACGTTGGTTAAACAGAACGTTTGTGACAGTTAATATTGCCAGGAATATGGCATTGAAATAAACATTCAATGAACATAATTTGTTAAAATGATAGTGCTTTGTAAGCCTCTGCAGGCTGGCTGTTTAAACTAATATTGCTTTAATGTTTTGTATTACATGTAGATTGTTGTAAACAGGTTGCACTTTAATAAATAATGTATATATATATATATATAAAAAAAAATAAAGACTCTATGTTAAATTTTTTAACTCCGCCAAGCTTTCGGACTTACGTCCTTCATCAGGAATAGTTTGTGTATATATATATATATGTACACAAACTATTTGATTTATAATATTATTGTAATTAATAAAAATGACTGAACAAACTAATGAGATGCCAGGAGTTTTAATAAAAAATAAAAATTGCCATGTGTCCCTTTAAATTAAAATGAAACGACTCTACTGCTTACAGATTTGAACTGCCATCCAAAGCTTGTAAATGCCTGACAGAATACTATCGCTCAAAAACAAATATTTAAATATGTAAAGGATATACATTTTATGTTCAGGGAGACCACTCCGATACAGCTGTTTTACAGTTGGCATGGTCATATCATCTTTGCTTTTTATCTAAATCCATTTTCACAGCAGTCCAGATGCTATATTAGTAGTTAAATGATGTTTTTGTAATTATCCAATGCTGGATGTAAATGCCTGACGGAAAAATGTACATATCAGTCATAGACAACCATTTAAATATACACATAGGATAAAGACACTTTCTCTTCTTGAGGAGCTGTTATTCTGTAGTGACATCTCATCTTTGCTCATATGATGGTCATTCCAAATTCTGTACATTAGATTAAAGACACTGGTTCCAACATCCTATACCAGTTGTAATGATCCAGGGCAGGACAATGCCACTTGTCCACTTGCCATGGTGACTGAATATGTTATAATTATATCCAACCATACCTATCTATTAATGAAGTCGATAAAAAAGATCTGACGAATTCCAAAAGTTAGCATAATGGATATAAACGTGTCTTTCAAATTATGTACCTCGTGCTACCTCATATGGGGTGTATATCTCCCAGCTCATTCGATTTGCTAGAGCGTGTAATGATGTTATAGACTTCAATGATCGAAATCAAGTTATTACAAGTAAACTTCTTCAGCAGGGTTTTCGTTAGCACAAACTACATAGATCTTTCTCTAAATTCTACCGCCGCAACGAGGGCCTGCTGGAAAAGTACAACACCAACCTTAAAACACTTCTGCGACGAGGCATATCACAACCCTCATTTTATGGAGATTTGGTCTATAAACTTCGTAAGTTAAAGGGGTGTGACGGGTTTCCTGACCGCTTTACAAATTTAATCAGGAAGTTCGTCAGAAAAGGATATAACCCTTTGGTTTTACAGCGCACTGCATGTTTAGTGATTGACCCCTCTACAGTCAGTCATTACGCTTCACTTTTCACTTGTGCGATGACTGGACTACCTCTTGGGACTCTATGATTGTACCTACTGAAACCTCAACTAAGGGAGGTGGGTGCATGAGCTTTCGTCCCTCGGGTTTTCTGGTCGTACCCTAGATTGGTTTTCTCTTTAGTTGCAACTACTATGGTTGTTCAGTACGATTCTGGATACATCCTGAGATGTTTATTATTTTGTATGTGCATCTTTAGTTAGTTTCTCTGGATGTGGACTTTATTGTTAGAGAATTCCTTTTGATGGGATGTAGTTTTGTTTACACTGTCTTGTCTATTTGGGCGCTGAAGACAGGATAATAGCGAGGATTGTGCGCATATAAAATCGATTCAAGCTAACCAGTAGACCTTACTGCCTACTGACCGTTCCAAGTCGGTAACCCTGTCTTCACCACCCTTTCTGTTGTTTTTGTCTCTTTCATTGTAGTTTCTAGTCCTTGTTTGCAGTATAGTGCGGACCTACGATGCCATTGCGTTCGGACGCTGTGGTTTCTATAGGACCCTATATATTATTTTGTTTAATTTAAGTTTTGTCGATCAATACGTTTTTCTCTCAAAATTGCAATATATGATGGTGTTGTCTACAAATTTGTTCAAGAGAAGAATATGTAAGTTGTAGTTTCTTTGGTCTTCGGGTAGGTGTGGTGGGAGAAAAAGAGTCAATCTCTGCAAAACTAGAAAATGTGTCTTTGTGGCATGTATGCCCAGCTTAGCACTGCCAACCACATAAAAAAGTGTTTAAGTAGATCAGGGTCATTCTCAATGTTGGATTTTCTTTTATGAAGTGATCCGTAGTCGAGAAGATAAAGAATACTAAAGATGCTGAGTTTGAAATCATCTCGGATCTCACCACTGTGGGTTAGAATCCTAATGGGAGTTTGACCTGTATCCATTATCATACTCTTTTTCGTAAGTTTCTTACAGATGACAGAGGTACCATATACCATACTGGTTCTACCCAGGAATACGCTTTTTCCCACAAAATAACCAGGCTTGGGAGTCATCAGAATTTCAAAAAATGCCTCGGTGATAGCCTCAACCACTAAAAAATGAATGTAATTTATAGCTTAAAATGTGCTGAAAAATTATGTTTAACACCAAATAAACCTTTTAGTACAAACATGTTGCTGTCATTTAGATTTAAGCGTGTATGAACGTGCATGCCTTAGCTAACAAATAGATTTGAGGACACGAGGACATGAAGTTTTCATCGAAAGCTTGTTATCAAATCCTGCACATGTATTATTTGACATATTGTTCATCGCTTTTCTTGAATACATATTGTTTAAACCAAATTTATTTGTAGGCAGGTTCCCAGATTCCAGTGTATCCTTCCTGTCTCTCTGGGGCAGCTCTTCATGACATTGGTGTTGATGAGACATTAAACAACATTAAATTCATCAACTGATATTAGGGTACACATACACCTGACATTAGCAACATATAGTTATATGTCCTGCATTTATATAATATTTTCGTAAAAAGAACAAAGATTATTTTTATCAGTAATTAAATAAATACAAATGTCTGCAAACATTTCTTTTCTTTGTCGGTCAATTTTAAACACAGAAACCTAAACATATTAAAATAAAAAAATGTTTGTCCGTTGTCCTGGAAACATAATTCAATGTATAAACCAGATCATCAGAGTTTACACAGAAATTCAGGGTTTACAGTGTTTGAAATTAGTTTTAGACCGAAGGTGAAAAACTAGTGAATAATAATTCGGGCTAGTAAAAATCTAGAAATTTTATATATTCGGGTTAATTATGAAAATTGTAATAGTCCAAATGATTATATAATAATACGGGCTAGTGAACAATAATCATAATGTCTTTAAATGGGTTACTCTGCCAATACATTCTTCAAAACATCATGTGACTTGAGACTGACAATGAGACTTACCATTAAAGGGACACACTAAAAACTCAAGGCGTCCCGTTAGTTTTTCTGCATATTTTGCATTTGTTCAATCATTAATATTAATTTTAATAATAGTATGAAGCCTGTTAGGTTTTCTACATAACTTGCATTTGTTCAATCATTAATATTTAATTATAAAAATAGTATGAAGCGAATTATTTTTGCATACTGTCGATCACATTTCACCAATGATATAATATGTAAACCTAAGGTAAAATAACGAAGAAAAGTAACAACTCAAAATTGTATTTAAATATATGCAAGCAGATTTAACGTCAAACTGATACTGGATCATTAGTAAATCAAGAGACTAATTTTGGGCCGCTAACTAATTTTAATGCGTGAATTGATAAAAATTCAAGATTGCCATGTGTCCCTTTAAACTTTGTGTAAGTGTAATTTCAATAAAATATATACATATATATTCTAATAAATACATAAAGATTCATCAGTAATTCAAGATATCATTTGTTAAGCTGCATGTTTTGGTGTTGTTTACAAATGGGGCCGACCCCTCGCCATCTTTCCCCCTAGTCTGATTTATATGACGTTGTTTTTTGTTTATTTTGTTTTTACACATGGTCGTGACACCATTTTCCCCTTATGAACTGTCATATAACGGTAACCTTATTTGATATATTAATACTGATGTTGTTTTTATGTCCCTGATATCAGGTCAACATTAATACTGATGTTGTTTTTATGTCCCTGATATCAGGTTAACATTAATACTGATGTTGTTTTTATGTCCCTGATATCAGGTCAACATTAATACTGATGTTGTTTTTATGTCCCTGATATCAGGTCAACATTAATACTGATGTTGTTTTTATGTCCCTGATATCAGGTCAACATTAATACTGATGTTGCTTTTATGTCCCTGATATCAGGTCAACATTAATACTGGTGGTGTTTATACGTCTCTGATACCAGGCGATAAATTAATACTTGTGCGATTAAAACATCACTGGTACCATGATAATACTGGTGTTGTTTATACGTCCCGTATTGCAGACCAAACATTAATACTGCTGTTGTTAATAAGTCCCTGATGTCAGGTCAACATTTATACTAGTCGTGTTTATACGTCTCTGATACATTAATGTTATGTTGTTTATACGTTCCTCTACCACAAGATTGGTTTGCTATCACATATTTGAGAGATCGTGTAAAGGTTTCAATCAATAGCAGATATGTAAACGAAACGCCCACTTTAATGACGGTGAAAGCAATCTTTGTCATGTCTATATTACGATCACATCACTCTATATTTTCCAATATGGAAAATGAAATATATCACATCCTTCAAACATCTGCCGGATTGTGAACTAGTGACGTGTTTCAAACTGATGTCCTTTACTCTGCATTTACATTCTCTGGAGATATACACACTCCTACTGAAGTAGTGCAGGGGAATGTCAGTATACACACTCCTACTGAAGTAGTGCAAGGGAATGTCAGTATACACACTCCTTATGAAGTAGTGAAGGGGAATGTCAGTGTACACACTCCTAATGAACCTGTAGGGCAGGGGAACGTCAGTGTACACACTCCTAATGAACCTGTAGGGCAGGGGAATGTCAGTGAACATACTCCTAATGAACATGTAGAGCAGGGGAATGTCAGTGCCCAGGAAAACCATATTTTCTTGTCAGAAAACCGTTGACAGAAATATGTTTTTCATCTCCCGTTATTGGTTCTTAGTAGCAACATAGTTCAACACTCATAAGTCATCGATATAAACCATGTTTTACAGGTTGGTTGCCAATCTTTTTAAGACAATGAAATGGTAGAAATTGATTCAAATATCACATATTTTCTATATGAAATGTCCTGTTAATTAACCATACAATAAAATCTATTAATACTAGTATTGCCTCGGATCACAGGGGTTTACCTTGAATAAAATTTAGATTTCAAAATACCCTAGGGTATACTCTCTGATTAATTCTGGAGCAAGGGAACTAGTACAGTGTCATGGACGATTAAGACATGCTGAAAGAAGTTACTATGAACCGATGCAAAGACATTATGATTAAAAGTTAATCGCTTTACCATACTTATTGCATTTATGTGAAATAAACACCAGGTTTGTCACAGCTCCCCAAGACGATTAGAGACAACGTACGTAATTTAGTTATCTGGTTGGTGGCTCAATATACATTCACTTACACTTTAAACAGTCAGTTTGAAAAGGAAAGGCTCTGCGAATCTCTTCAGGTTTCAAACTTTTATTGTGACACAAGGTTATCGGTCCATACATGTAATACAACGTTTATACAATACGTTAATAATAAGTGATCTGTCATTTAAATACAAACATATAACTTGTAATACATGATATGCATGGCTATATATGGTAATATAACAACATACAATGTACGGACAATCAAGATTATACATCATATACGTAATACCGATGAACTTATTTCTGATTGATCTGACATAAATGTATCTCTCTTTCTAAAAATATAATGAAGATACATTGCAAGATTGCAAATTATATGCTTATTCATACGTAACATATAACAAATCCATTAACATTTGGAATATCGATAGATAGGTAGCATGCATATCATTACATAGGGTATCTTACATGAGTGACGGTGTATTCATAAAATGATATGATACGCAGTTAAGGTGGGGTTTATGGCATCACTATAAAATACGAGACGTTCGAAGTATTGGAAAAGGTCTCTATGGTGACCTTAAGTTGTCCGTAAGGTCACCCGAGGACTTACGATGCCTTCACCCCAGTCCTGCAATTGATCCTTCAGTCTTTCTCAGTAACGCAGAATTAATCTGTGATTTGCAACATGTTGTATTTTCCAAGAATATTCAAATCCATTCTCGTAAAGATTCATCATGCCATAATGACTGTTTTACTTTGAATGACGGTTTTATACTTAAATGGAAAGCTTTCATCTAAATATACTCACCGTCAATGAAAAGTTACCACTTGTTAATCAGTTAAATAAATTCACAAAAGCAATTTTACAAGAACAAATCTGGTATATTTTGACACGTTAGAGTATAGCCAGTCAATATGGAAAAAAAACAGTAAGCGTCACCAATGCCCTGTTCTGTTCGTCTACACTAGCTTATAATCCTAACGGTAGAAAACAAACTTCACAGACCTCAGTACCGGGTCTGACCACCGCCTCTAGCCATGACAGCTCGGCATCTACGGCCCATGCTTCTTATTAGGCGTTGTATGCGATACTGGAGTATCGCGAGCCATTCCTCAATGAGGGCTCTGATGAGGTCTTGACGGTGTTGATGTTACGTCTACCGTCATAGACACGGCGTCCAATCTGATCCCACAGATGCCCAATAGGACTGAGATCGGGTGAGAAGGCTGGCCAAGGCAGAACTTCAATATTATTATCATCGAGATACATTGAGGTAAGTCTTGCAGAGTGAGGCTTAGCGTTGTCATGCTGAAAAATGGTGACGTCAGCATGGTTCTGCATAAACGGGATAACGGTTGGCTGCAACAGAGACAATGGCAAACTGTCCTCTTTACGGACGAGTCCCGGTTCTGTCTTGATATGTACGACGGACGTCGTAAGGTGTGGCGACGTCGCGTTGAACGGTACGACGATTGCTGCGTACGTCAGGCTCCGCGCTGGGGAGGTGGAAGCGTAATGGTATGGGCGGGCATCCACACCCGTCAAGACCTCGTCAGAGCCCTCATTGAGGAATGGCTCGCGATACCCCAGTATCGCATACAACGCCTAATAAGAAGCATGGGCCGTAGATGCCGAGCTGTCATGGCTGCAGGCGGTGGTCACACCCGGTACTGAGGTCTGTGAAGTTTGTTTTCTACCGTTAGGATTTTAAGCTATTGTAGACGAACTGGGCATTGGTGACGCTTACTGTTTTTTCCATATTGACTGGCTATACTCTAACGTCTCAAAATATACCAGATTTGTTCTTGTAAAATTGCTTTTGTGAATTTATTTAACTGATTAACAAGTGGTAACTTTTCATTGACGGTGAGTATATATTTTACCGTTATTTAAAGACAAATATTTTTTTTAAATAAAGACACGCATGTAACATTAATTAGGTTATAAGACAGATTGATCATGAAGGATGTTAATATTTGCATAAAATATATAATTACCTACTGAAAAATTTCAGACAAATAAACATTCATTTAAAAACAAATATGACCTAATTGTTATAAATAAAAGCAAATATAAAAATACACATTTATACAGGTATTATACGCGGGGGATAATTTGACTTTTGATTATATACACATACCAATTCATTCTGTGACGCTAGCTGTTACTGACCTTATAAAGGAGTGACCATGACTGTTTTGGATACCCGTCAACTCTGTTATCACTCTGCCTTTGTTACGGGAAAAGATAAAATAGTAATTTCTTTGTATCTTACGGATGGCGGGAGGTGATTCGTCTTCTCTGCGCATGTCCATCGTTTGCAGGGTACTCTTTCCAGTGATTGGGTTGTCATACTCCATTTGCTTTTTTAAATACATCGTCAACACAGTCGACAGAGGGACGTTTGCGTCAACTTGGCGGTCTTTTTGACAAGTTGATGCAGTCTTAAAACACATAGTTGATAGTTCTCTAACACAGTATTGGCAAAATATATGTGGACGTTCTTGGCGATGTTTTCTAAGGCTTGGGCTATTTTCTTAACGGCGGCCATCTTGGGTGTATATTTGACCTACTAGTATAAGACATTGAAAGCCTTGATCTGAGGATGTTCCATATGTACATTGTTTGAAATCGTTGAAGAGATGTAGGACGAAAGATCATTTAATTAAACGTAAATGAACGACGGATTTCGACGGACGTCGACGGACGATGGACGACCACTGTCAGTCACAACAGTTAACTTTGAGTCTTCGGCTCAGGTAGGATAAACGCTGTTTAAGCAACAAGCGTTGTGCAGCAAAGGGGACTCGATAAGCAAGTTTTACAACCGGCCCCACTCAGTCAATATTGGAGGGTCCCTTATACTGAAAAAATGAGACGTACATAAAGGGAAACAACTTAATTATCTTCATTAATTCATACTGGATTGTTTTCCTTCTTACTAGGCTTTCCTGCTTTTTCGAGCAACATCGTGTGTATAGAAAAACGACCGATAATAAACCCTGCTTGCAATACTGAATATGTTCAAACACCGTCAATCTTTCAATAGCAGCAAATCCTCACATGATAATTATCTTAAATGTTTTTTATAGTTCACTTAATGTTAGATTATATGACATCACTTGCTCGCGGAATAAAGCTGGAACTTGCCACCATTGTAGAACTCTCGAAATTGATCTAACTTATACCAACCTCCCTCAGTCGAGTTAAGCTGATGCGATGAATGATATATGCATATGCAGACGAACTTTATTATCCAACTAATTGTAATTATCTCATAAACCATTGATCTAACTAATCGAAATGCGGACGACGTCGGACAACATCGGCTCAAGTGAGCTAAAACTATTCACCCGGCAAGTGTTGCGCGACCAAAAGGAACACATTCATAAAAGTCTTCATGCATCCGCCCCAACTTAATCAGCAAATATTGAATGGTCCTTAATACCATATTTTCATAGTACAGTGAAAGGGAAGCAATTCCATGTCAGTATCTTCATTAATCCATAATGTATTGCTTAACGTTCCTGGTTTGGAGTAACATACCTCTCTACGGACAGAGACTTGAAGTTGTCAATGCAAGCGTGTAGTTGGTAGTCATATCACACACGACCTATTCTTAACACACCATCAACACAGTTGGAAAAGGGTATCGGACTGCATTGCTAACTCCATTTTCAAAGTTGAAAGTTTGACAAAGTTAAAAGACAATTTTGATCGTAGTTCACACAACAAATACGAACATAACATTATTTTTGCCCTTTACTCGAAGATTAAATCATTTTGATATGTTAGCAAAAAGGCCATCTTGGATTACGAGCGGCGACAGAACCACACATATGAAATAGATACTGAAACAAAACACAACATACTTTTCTAGCTGTATTAAAATACCGACATCAATGTAAGATTTTATTTTGTTACCTCTGTAACTCAATACTACTTAAAATGTGCGTCGCCGCGTCGGCTTTCTTGAACAATTCGCGGAGATGAAAAACACGAACTTGTTAGTTGTGAACCTAACGACCAATTCTAAAAAGAATTGTCATAATCTATCTTGCAGTTCTTGTTTTATCTATTTTAAGTTTCGGTGGTCATCTTGGATGTCTCTTTGTCCTAATCTTAATAATCTTGAAAATCATGTATCTAATTAGAATACATGGGAACGTTGTTTAAAATCGTCAAAAACGCGTAATACGAGAGGTCGTTTAAGCAAAAATAGTTGAAATACGGACGACTTCGGACAACAACAGACGACGGACGGACACTATCGGCCGAAATAGCTCAAATAGGTGAGATAAAATCTATTCACGCGGCATGTGTTGTGCGACAGAAAGGAACTTAATCAACAAGCCTTCTTGCAACCGGCCCAACTCTGTGAGTAAATATTGAATGGTCCTTAATACCCAGTGTTCATAGTAGTGTTAAAGGGAAGCAACTCAATGTCACGATCGTTGTTAATTCAAACTGGATTGTTTAGCTTGCCTGATTTGGAGTAACTACCTCTCCACAGACAGACACTTGAATATGTCGACGCGAGCAAGTTGTCGGTAGCCATATCACACACGACCTTTTCTGAATACACATCTATACAGTTGGAAAAGATTATAAGATTGTACCACTAGTTCATTTACAAAGTTAAAAGTTTGAAAAATTACATGTAAGGCAATTTTGATCGTTATTAACACCGAAAGATACGAACAAGAAATTGTTTCTGCATTTAAGCGAAGATTATATCAGCAATGAAGGCCATCTTCGATTACGAGCGCCGACAAAATCACAAATATAAAATAGATACTGAAACAAAATACAACAGAATTGTCTATGTGTATTAAAATACCGACTGTAATGTAAGATGTTTGTTTATGTTTTTACTGTTAGATAACTCAAGGCTACGTAAAACGTGCTTCACCGCGGCGAGTTTCTTGAACAATTCACGGAGAGAAAATCCACGAACTTATAAAATTTGTACCTAACGATCAATTCTAAAAAGGAAATGTCAGAATATATCGTGCAGTTGGTGGCCGTCTTGGCTGTCTTTTTGTCCTAATTTTAATAGTCTTGGACATCATTGATCTAGTGAGTAACCATGTGAAAGTTTTTAAAGTCGTCTAAGGCGCGTATGACGAGAAATTGTTTAAGCAAGAGAAATTGAAATACGGAAGACGTCTGACAACAACGGACGGACACTATCGGTCGAAATAGGTCAATGTGAGTCGTCGGCACTAGCAATTTTAAACTATTCACGTGGCAAGCGGCGTGCGACAAAAAGGATTATTCACCAAGTCTTCGTGCAAACGGCCCAACTCCTTCAGTAAAATGTGAATGGTCCTTTATACCCAGTGTTCATAGTATAGTTAAAGTGAAGCAACTCAACGTCAAGATCGTCATTAATTCATGCTGGATTGTTTAGCTCAGAGTGAGTAACCTACCTCTCCACAGGCACTTAAAGCTGTCGATGTGAGCAAGTAATTGGTAGCCATATCGAACACGACCTGTTATGAACACACAATCAACACAGTTGGGAAAGTGTACCGGACTGCACCACTAGTTGAAAATTTGACAAATTTAAATGACAATTTTGATACCAGAAATACGAATATAAAATTGTATTTTCTTTTTACTCGAAGATTATATCATTTGGATATTCTGAAACATAACACAACATAATTGTACAGTTGTATGAAAATACCGACAGCGATGGAAGATTTCATTTTTAATTGTTTACCTCCATAACTCAATGCTATGTAAAATGCGTCGTCGCGGCGGGTTTCTTGAGCATTTCACGGAGACGAAACACACGAACTTGTTAGTTGTCCTAACGATCAATTATAAAAAATATTGTCAAAATCTATCGTGCAGTTCTTGAGAAGATATACTAAGCTATTTTATGTATTGGTGGCCATCTTGGATGTATCTTTGTCCTAATATTAATAATCTTGAAAATCATTTATATAATGAGTTTCCATCCACGTGAAAGTTGTTATGTCCGGAGGACGTTTAAACAAAAGTAATTGAAATACGCACGACGTCGGACAACGACGGACGACGGACGGATACTATCGAGCGAAATAGCTCAATCTGAGCCATCGACTCATGTGAACTAAAATTATTCACGCGGCAAGTGTTGTGCGACAAAAAGGAACTCATTCACCAAGTCTTGTTGTAACCGGCCCAACTCCGTCAGTAAATATTGAATGTCCTTCTTACGGTGTAGTTTAAGGGAAGCAACTCGATGTCAAGATCGTCATGAGTTCATACTTTATTGTTTAGCTTTCCTGAATTGGAGTAAACTACATTTCCACGGACAGACGCTTGAAGCTGACAATGCGAGAAGTAGTTGTAGGCATATCACGCACGACAAGTTCTAAACACATAAGTAGTGTTATAGGAGCAAAATTATTCTTTATTATATCCTTTATTATATCCTCTATAACTCAAGGCTTCGTACATTTTGCGTCGAAGTTGCAGGCGTTCTGAACATTTTAAAAAGACGAAACCTAATTTAAAATCTTAAATCCACAATCTCTCAATTTGAGCCATCGGCTCAGGTGAGCTAAACACTATGTTTGCGGCAATCGTTGTAGAACAACAAAAAAAGGAAGTTGCTCTGCAAGTATTACAATCGGCCGAGTTCAGTCCATAAATATTTGAAGGGTCCTTAAGGTTCCTCTCACCTGCCCAAAATGAAAAAAAGTAAATTTAGTTTTATATGTGATTTTGTTGGAGTTTGTGCATGTTTTGCATATCATGTTAAGCGTCTTCGAACCAAGATTTTGAAAATAATAATGTTTTTGCACAATTCTTTTTATTATTATTAATATTTTGTAAAAATGTAACCGTAATTTGGGCATCATACGACGGAATGTCTATAAACTAAATATACTTTCTTTTTCATTTATGTGGTTTAGAGGAACCTTAATACTGAGTGGAGGCGAGTAGATGAAGTGAATCAACTCAATATCACGATAATCATTACTTCATACTGTCTTGTTTCGCTTTCTTATTAGTCTATCTTAGTTTGGCGCAATATACCTGTATTGTGTTGTTGTATAAATGAAAACGATAGGAAACAATATTGATAATAATCACATCTTGCAATGTTAAATATTTTTAAACGCCATTAAAGATGCAGTTGCAGAAACGTCTTAATCCAAATTTTCTTTAGAGTTGACAGTTATTTTTAGACTTTTCTGACACCACATGCTCATGGAGAAAAACTGTAAATTAAATCAGATATGCCTATATAGTTAGAATATAATTTAACCCATCGCTGGAACCCATGTTTGATTGAGTACGTTATCACTCCATTCATCTATGGAGTGATATCGCAATCAGTCAAACGTGGGTTCCGACGATGAATTGAATTAATCGTTTACAAATATAGTTTAGCGGAAGCAAAACATTCTATATGATATGTAAACTAGGACCAACACCATCTTCAACTACTACTGGTATGGCAGTATATCAGTAAAAGAGAACCATTAAATAAATGCGTTTCCATATATATATAGCATTTCAATCATTTCCACGAACATGCAATTGTAACATGTTATTTGAATAATATATCATTTCAATCAGTTGTCTATTTTTAGGAAAATTTGACATCTTTGGTTACGAGCGGTGACATAAACACACGTACGAAATAGGTAAATTTGAATGGTGTTTTACGTCATGTTTAGCACATTATAGGCCATATATGAAGGTCAATCTTTTTTGTGGTAGAGACAGACAACCCCATACCGGACTCTGTTATTTTTATTACACGACCGAGAACTAATCTTCAAAGTCAAACATTTGATAAATAAAAAGACTAATACTCAGCACTAAGGACCCTTCAATAGTTACTGACGGATTGGGCGTGTTGTAAGAATATTTGCTAAGCTAGTTCCTCGTTGTCGCACAACTCTTGCCGCTTGAATACGATTTAGCTCACCTTAGTCGAAATATCAAAGTGAGATAACGTTAACTGTAGTGTCTGTCCGTCGACCTTCGTCTTTCGTCGTTTAATTTTGCTATAATGAATAATCGTCGTGCACCGCCAGGAGGTTTTTAAACAATTTTCACGTAAAGCATTCTTTGATCACTAGCATTGAAGATGTTAAAATTAGATTCAAAGAGGCATACAAAATGGACGCCGTCAGCTGTTACGATGTCTTTATCTTAAGAACGGAAATATAGCTTTTGACAATCCTTTGTTAGAATTGATGGCTATGTTCAAAACTATCCAGTTTTTGTTTATTATCAAGCAGTTATAGTTAGTTCGACGAATATTAGGGGGAAATGAATAACAAAACACAGCTCCACTGACGTTGCCATCAGTATTGCAGCACCACTGACGTTGCCATCAGTATTGCAATGGAGCTAGATGACTACATTTATTTTTGAGCTCTACTAAATTTGTGTTTGTTTCACCGGTCTTAATACAAGATGGCCGTCATTACTAGAAATAGACATCACATTTAAATGGTATCTTCATCGCGTGAAGTGCTTAATACGTTTTATGTCTATATTTATTGTGAAAAACACAATCAAATTGTGTTTTAAATTTGTCTAATGTTCAACTTGGAAGATGAATTTAGCGTTGCAGTACTTCAATGTGCCGTTGAAAGCACATCGCCTGGTTCCCTTTCCCGAATTTATTGACGGTATGTGATGTGGTTCCCATGTACTTGCTCGTATCGGCAGTCTTTGGAGAGGAAGGTTATCCCTACCGGGAAAGCTAAACAATCTAGTATGAACTAATGACGATCGTGACATTGAGTTACTTACCTTTAACCGTACTATGTAAACTATATATGAAGGGCCATTCACTATTTACTGACGGGGTTCGGCAGACCGCAAGAAGACGTGGTAAACGAGTTCATTTTAATTACACAACAGTTTCAGCGTGATTAGTTTTAATCTCACCTGAGCCGAAGTCTCAAATTAACTTATTGTGACCGATACTGTCCCTCTGTCGTCCGTCGTCGTCCGACGTCTTCAGTTTGTCTAAAAAGATAATCGTCGTACACAACTTGGACGACTTTAAACAATGTTCACATAAACTATCTTTGGATAGATAGTTTTCAAGATTGTGAAAACTAGGTCAAATACATATACAAGATGACCACTGTTACAAAAATAGCCGAAACCATTGTAAGTCTTCTAAAGAACGGCAAGATAGATTTTAACAATTATTTGTTAGTATCATGTTTCTGTTTTACGTCTTCATCCACTGTTCGAAAAAAAAACAAGTCGACGCAAATTTTACGTAACATTGAGTTTTAGAGGAAATAGTATAAAAAAGCTCCTGTTGCATTGCGGTCGATAATTTAATAAACTATTATGCTTGCTTTTTTCAGTATCTATTTCATATTAATTTTGTGCTTTTGTCACCGATCGTAATCCAAGATGGCCTCCATTGCTAAAACATTACAACACACCAAAATGATATATTTACAGTGAAGCACACATTCAATTTTATGTTATTTTGTATGAATCACGATTAAATAAATTGTCTTATAACTTTGGAAAACTTTCTTTAAAAATGAATTAAGTAGTCCGGTACCCGTTCCCAACTGTGTTGATGGTGCGATGATGGTGTTTTTTGTCGCACAACACTTCGTGCTAAGTTTAATCTCGCCCGAGCCGAATTGAGTTATTGTGACCGATAGTGTCTGTGCGTCGTCCTTCGTCGACAGACGTCTTCCGTTTGCCTTAAGGAAATCTCGTCATACACGACTTGGATTTTAAACAATGGTCACATGGAATGTCTTAAGATCAGTGGTGTTTCAGGTTTTGGAAACTAAGTCAAAGAGACATCAAAGATGGCCACCTATACAAAAATTGGCCATATTAAAATGATATATTCTTCACGTGAAGTGTTAGTAAAATGTTCAAAATGAGTCCGGTTTCCATTCCCGACCGTGTAGGTACAGGGTAAGTCGTGTGTTATGGTGGCTCCAACGTACAGGTTCGCATCGACGGTTTCAATTATCTGCCCGTGGAGAGGGTATGACGTGTGTGTAATACGCTTCTTCTTGGATGGTAGAATTTGAATGATGTTGTACTTCGCGGCGCTGAAGATAATTCGTTGAAGTAGGTCAGGAATGGTATGGATTGAATAGACTTGGGTTTAAAGGCGCACCAACATATGAAAGGTTATATGGCGCCTAACAGGAATGAACATGCCAGGCTCATCCTCTATGTACATCGAGATAAAATATGAAGAATGGGCCTAGAACCTTCCACCTGCAGAACTGCAGAGTTGCTGCAAATTATATTGTAGACACTCCATTTACGCTGGAGTCACATTTATTGTTTTTATTCCACTGCTCTAGTGATTTGAGTGAGATGGCACCTTAAACAATGCAGGGGTCATGATGGAGACCTTTAATGAGCATGAACAAAAAATGAAAAAATGAACATGAATTTGGGGGGCTCTACCCCTCTGCCTACCCGTCTGCCTACCCCTCTAACGGGATCTGCAGTAACCCTATTATTTGCACCGGATCCAAACGGGGTCCCCGGAACCACACGGGGCAGGAATAGTATGGGTCACGAAATTTTTACCTGAGGCATTCCTACGAGGTATAGACGCAAATGAATAAACGTAGACGGATCCGATTACACTACTGCCGGTATTTCAACTGAATATCTATGCTTCTTTTGTGGCGCTCTTTCAGATATATTGTTTTTGTCCCCGCTCGTAATCCTTGATGGCCGGTGTTGCTAAAAATAGACATCAGATTCAAATGATATTTTCTTCGAGCCAAGTGCTTATAGCATTGCATGTCATGTGCATATTTATTTTGTGAATACTAATTGACTTATAAGCAGTATAAATTGTTCAGATAACCTGCATAGATAGTGTAGTATGTGGGAGTGTGCGTGCGTGCGTGCGTGCGTGTATATGTGTGTGTGTGCATAAACTATTTAATATTAATAATATATATTGCGTTTACAAGTTGCAATACGTCTATTTAATAATAATTAGGATCAATAACCCTGCAAAACATATGTCGTTCACTGTTGCCGTATTCTAAACAGTATGGCCGTTTAGCCAAACGTGTAAAATGTAAGATCTGCATTGCATGTTTCTTACTACAATAAAGATGAAGGTTATATCAGTGATTCCATGTAAATGAAATATATATAGAACTATTGGCCAAATGACATTGTAAAACTGATGATAATTTTGGGTTTGACTTAATGGCTTTTGGAGGGAATCTGCTGGGGTCTAGGACGCCGCCATATTAGTATGACATAGCCAGTATGGATTCCTTCTACATAAATTCGATATATGATTCTATGGAAATTATCGAGCTGTTGCGAATGCTAAGAGATCCTTTCTAATGGTTTCCCACAAAGCAATGAGCAACGATGTTTCAGTATCCAAGGGTACGATGAATGGAAATGATTTGTTGCGAAACAATGCAATTTTCATCAACATTCGCTGAAAACCAGAATCGTTTTTAAAATCGTTTTAGCTTAAACAAAAAATACAATGATGTCACAAAATGTTTCACTATTCAATGTACATAATTATATCAAAGTTTTTCATTGTATTTGAAATTAAGAAGAATGCTCAAACCGTGATTTTGTTTTGACGACTTGCTTAACAATTGCATAGAATCACCCTTTGCATACACAAAGTACTTGGTTATAATCTAAAAAAAGCGTAGAAAGATCATTTTCTTGTATCAGTTTGGCGCATGTGCACTACTGTGTCAGAAATAAGTCCACACACATACGAGGCTTTATGATTTGGGTAAAAAAATGCAAAATATACATGAACCGATTTTCAAAAATCATTTGAGCAGTATAAACAATATTTTGGAAGTTATGAAATTTTGCCTTATATATGTACTCACCCAGTTTCATTATTTCCAGATTGAATTAGATACTCACATTGCGGGCATGTTGAAAACAAGTATACTCAAACATTGATATTTTTTGTAATTGATAGGGATAGTGGACTAGAAAGTTTTCAATTGAGTAGAACAGTAATTGAGTGTATCAATAATTTGCAAGTCACAGATTCTATTTGTATAACACTCATATTAGGTTATATTGGGAATGCAATTTCAAATGGAGATGCCATGAAGGGTAAAGGTTCCCATCAGACATGCCTCCGCAAAGGAGCGAACCCATGCGGGGTAGAGTATTTGAGATGTAGGATGAAGTTTCCCATCATGCATGCCTCGGGAGCAAACCAATTGGGGAAGAGGCATGTGGCTCCAAAGCCATGGCCATATCCACTGGGTTAGCGAGGCCTCCTGTTTGTAACCAAGCTTGTAGAAAAATGTAAATATATGTATATAGCTTTTTATAGAGTTTGAGGCGTTTAGTCCAAAACACAAATTTTATATTAACGTTATTTTGGAAAAATAATAATAGTGATGGATATGCATGTTTTACAAGTGTAGTAATTTTAGTGCTACCACTGAAACCACCAGTTGTGCAAAGTTTGTACCAAACATTTTCGTACAAGGGATGTCTGATAGTTAGCTAAATCTATGGATTATCCCACTAGTAACACACTAGTCTTCCATCACAATTATCATATTTTAAATAACGTATATACCTTGGTATTTTCAACAAATAATTTCTTCTCGGAAGTGTGGGCATTGCATGTTAATGAAAGGTTATATACATTATGAACAAGCAAAACAATGTAATCAGAGTGTACATTTATAGCATTGAATGTGTAACAGGTTTTTGTAGAAAGTATGGAATCTCATGTATGCATTGCCAAAATGTAAGCTCTATGAATTCTATAGAAATTGAGATTCATTTAAATTAATTTTTTAGTTATTTCATCACTCTTTTCTTACATAAACAAGCAATAATATTAGGTGATGTGAACAAAAGCTCCTACAACTTCGACATGAGTATTGCGCAAAATTTCAAAATTGAATTTCATACAGTTACTTTGAACGTGTTTTTAAAGCTTATCATACAGTTTCCGGTGATCTTTTTCATTAAAATGTAATTATCACACCTAAAGATAAAACATATTGCACCATTTTAATATAAGTTACCATATATGCTATTTTAATGATTATAAACCCTGTTGTAATGATTGCTTGAACACTATTTCCACCACATATTCCTTGAAGTGTATACAATATGTGTATCAAAAGGTTATAAATACATACGTATGTTGTGTATAGTGTCCGTCATATGTTTATAGTGTCTAATGTCCATCAGATGTGTATAGTGTCCGTCAGATGTTCATAGTGTCTAATGTCTATCAGATGTGTATAGTGTCCGTCAAATGTTTATAGTGTCTAATGTCCATCAGATGTGTATAGTGTCCGTCATATGTTTATAGTGTCTAATGTCTATCAGATGTGTATAGTGTCTAATGTCCATCAGATGTGTATAGTGTCTAATGTCCATCAGATGTGTATAGTGTCCGTCATATGTTTATAGTGTCTAATGTCCATCAGATGTGTATAGTGTCCGTCAGATGTTCATAGTGTCTAATGTCTATCAGATGTGTATAGTGTCCGTCATATGTTTATAGTGTCTAATGTCCATCAGATGTGTATAGTGTCCGTCAGATGTTCATAGTGTCTAATGTCTATCAGATGTGTATAGTGTCCGTCAGATGTTTATAGTGTCTAATGTCTATCAGATGTGTATAGTGTCCGTCAGATGTTCATAGTGTCTAATGTCCATCAGATGTGTATAGTGTCCGTCAGATGTTTATAGTGTCTAATGTCTATCAGATGTGTATAGTGTCCGTCATATGTTTATAGTGTCTAATGTCCATCAGATGTGTATAGTGTCCGTCAGATGTTCATAGTGTCTAATGTCTATCAGATGTGTATAGTGTCCGTCAGATGTTTATAGTGTCTAATGTCTATCAGATGTGTATAGTGTCCGTCATATGTTTATAGTGTCTAATGTCCATCAGATGTGTATAGTGTCCGTCAGATGTTCATAGTGTCTAATGTCTATCAGATGTGTATAGTGTCCGTCAGATGTTTATAGTGTCTAATGTCTATCAGATGTGTATAGTGTCCGTCAAATGTTTATAGTGTCTAATGTCCATCAGATGTGTATAGTGTCCGTCAGATGTTCATAGTGTCTAATGTCTATCAGATGTGTATAGTGTCCGTCAGATGTTCATAGTGTCTAATGTCCATCAGATGTGTATAGTGTCCGTCATATGTTTATAGTGTCTAATGTCCATCAGATGTGTATAGTGTCCGTCAGATGTTCATAGTGTCTAATGTCTATCAGATGTGTATAGTGTCCGTCAGATGTTTATAGTGTCTAATGTCCATCAGATGTGTATAGTGTCCGTCAAATGTTTATAGTGTCTAATGTCCATCAGATGTGTATAGTGTCCGTCAGATGTGTATAGTGTCTAATGTCCATCAGATGTGTATAGTGTCCGTCAGATGTTCATAGTGTCTAATGTCCATCAGATGTGTATAGTGTCCGTCATATGTTTATAGTGGTTAATGTCCATCAGATGTGTATAGTGTCTAATGTCCATCAGATGTGTATAGTGTCCGTCATATGTTTATAGTGGTTAATGTCCATCAGATGTGTATAGTGTCTAATGTCCATCAGATGTGTATAGTGTCCGTCATATGTTTATAGTGGTTAATGTCCATCAGATGTGTATAGTGTCTAATGTCCATCAGATGTGTATAGTGTCCGTCAAATGTTTATAGTGGTTAATGTCCATCAGATGTGTATAGTGTCCGTCAAATGTTTATAGTGTCTAATGTCCATAAGATGTGTATAGTGTCCGTCAGATGTTTGCAAGGTTACAAATAAATACCACTTATTGTTTTTGAAAAGTGGTCGCAAAACTCTATTTTTTAAAATCTAATTTAAGCTGTGGCAGTCATTTTGAATTTCCGGTCAATCTGACTATTTACTTAGGCCCAGCTAGACATCAGCAACATTCCTGTGAAGTTTCATGAAATAGTATTAAGTAGTTTCAGAGGATTGGTCGCCACAAGTGTTTCCTATATAATTCTATGTAAACACAGATGGTCACTGGCGACCTTGTTTGACATAGAATTGAGATTTATTATGATTAGGACCAACTACACGTCCTACCAGTAATTTTGTTAAAGGTTCCAAATCAATATCACATATGGTTTTTGAGAAATAGTCGCCACAAAAATCTAGTTTAGCCGTTGTGGCCACCTTGTATTTTCGGCCGACCTGAATTTATGCTAGGATCAACAAGACATCAAGATCAACATTCCTGTGAAATTTCGTGACAAACCAATTACGTCAGAGGAGTAGTCGCCACAAGTATTTCCTATATAACTCATGTAAGCAAGTATGACCGCCGATCGAAATAAATTTTGGTTATGACCAACTACATGTTGTGCCAGTCATTTTGGTAATGGTTCCAAAACATTATCACTTATGACTTTGAGATGTAGTCACCACAAAACTGAAATTTTGCCAGTATCCACTAGACATCAAAAGAAACATTCCTGCGAAGTTTCATGAAAATCTGTCAAGTAGTTTCAGAGGAGCCATCGCTACTAGTTTTTACTATATAACTCTATGTAAATAAAGATGGCCGCTGGCAGTCAAAGTTTAATGTCGAATCAAATGATTTTCGACAAGGATTAACACCGTGTCATGATGATCATTTTAGAAAATATCAATATCACTTATAATTTTCAAGAAATAGTCGCTATAAATTTGTTTTTTAATCTATTTTTAACTGTGAATTTCCGGCCGACCTGACATTTTTCTAGGATCAACTAGATATCAAGAGCAACATTCCTGTGAAGCTTCATGAAAATCCGTCAAGTAGTTTCAGAGGAGTAGTCGCTCAACGTGTTTACTGTATAACTCTATGCAAATAAAGATGGCCGCTGGCAGCCACGTTTAACGGCATATCAAAATGATTTTTGACAAGGACCCACTTCATGTCATGCTATCATTTTAGAAATAGTCCCATATCAATATCACTTATTTTTTAGCGTTGGCGGCCATCTGTATTTCACATCAAATTGAATATTTGCTAGGATCAACTAGACATCGTGGACAAGATTCCTGTACAGTTTCATAAAAATCCAGTTTGAGAGGAGATGTCGCTACAAATAAAAGTTTACGGACGGACGGACGACGGACGCAGCACCACTGTATAAGCTCTACTGACCCTAAAAATACACAATTTAGCAAACATGCCATAGTATGTAGTAAAATCAATTGTATAAGTAAAATATATAACATTGTATTTTGAATATTTTTGAGACTAAAATACGAATTATTCATATCTTGTCCTTTCATGCTGATAACTTATTCAGGATGGCCACCATACGGACATTTTTGTTACACAGGATTTTATAAGAAGGTCTTGACTACTGTTTATAGAAGCATCATTCTCCCAAAGGTTTAGTAGTATGTCTTGTATGTATTGCTATTATTTACGTGAAACTAGGACATAAACTACAACGACTTCTTGAAGGCAATATAATAGCAACTAAACCCACTCTGTTAAACCCAGCATTTGTTTTTAATCTCAAAATATCACATACATTTGACCTGTTTTGTGTATAGTAATAATTTGGTAGTTACGTCGATACTGGTTCTTTTCTACATTTTTAAAATAATATAGAGCTTACTTGGTCACTATTGAGATCATGGATCATGGTCATAGCTTCAAAACAAATTAAACTAAACTAACGTAGTTGATGGCATTCTATCGCAAATCCCCTAGCTTGCCATAAAGCCACATCTTTAATCTCGACACACACCTATTATGAGCTTGGGGTATGTTGTATACCTCTGCTCTGGATAACGTTAAATTGTATATGCAACAAGGCTCTATTCCGAAAGCATACAAGAAATTTCTTACCAGACCTTCCCTGCAAGTGTAATTCCCAGGGCATGACCTAGGCGTCCAATTCAACATCACGTCTGAGGAATTTCAACGGTTGCCAATTTATGACTCAGGGCTTATGTCCCCAGGGGTGGGGATTGATTTCGTGGCCAATTCTGGTTGGATGGTTGTATCCGTCTTTTCATACCCAGTGAGTGCATATATGGTTATAGGGTAGGATCTCAACAGTTCTCAATGCCTGACCCAGGGGTTATGTCTACAGGGTGTTATGTCTATCGTCCCAGTAAGTGTATATACATGGTCATAGTGTGGGGACCTCAACGATTGTTTAGCTATGACGAATGGGTTATTTCCACAGGGATGGAAACGGACCCTGGGGCCGATGTTTATTGGATAGTTGTATCTGTCTGTTCATATCCAGTAAGTGTATATATTCGGTTATAGGGTGGGGATCGCAACGGTTACCAAATTATGATTCAGGGGCTATTTCTAAAGGAGTGGGGCTGGAACTGATGACAGTGCTGGTTGGATGTACCGTTCTGTTCATGCCCAGTCAGTGTATATATGGTTATATGGTGGAGATCGACAAACATATCATTTGACCTCGCATATCCACTCATATGTGACCCCAGGGCATGACCTAAGCGTCGCATTCAAAATACCGTCTGAAATGTTTTATAACTTGAGTCAACGATTACAAACACACCATTTCAGATCTCTGTGTGGAGTATTACTATTAAGGAGGTATTACGCTTGGATGTAACCCCACCCCACGCCCATATCCCTAGCTCCGCCCCCAGAAGTTGAATAATAATTCCAAACGTGTTGTGCACACTCCTGAACCTAGGACAATTATCCTAAAGTCTGAAGTATATAACTAGCTATGTAGCAGGAGATCCATTCCATCATGCACAGTCGGACTCAAGGGAATAATGATGTAAGATTGGTTAATTGTTGACGTTCTGTTTCATTCAATTTACAAATATATGTCACATGTTTATTATTTCAGATTGCGTGCGTGCGTGCGTGCGATGTATGTATATATGTGTGTATGTTTGTATGCATGGATGTACTGATTGATGGATGGATAGATGGATGGACGGACTGACGGACGGACGCACGCACGCACGCACACACGCACGCTCGCACGCACGCATGCACACACGGGTGGATTGATGGATAGATGTCCGTGTGTGCTTGCGTGAGTGCGGTTTAACGTCGTTTTTAACAATCTTTCCGATATGATACACTGGAAAACTACACTTTAGACATATGACTTGATATCACACCTAGTCACATTATACGGACACCAGGCCGACCAGTCCTAAAATTACCCGTTAGCATGGCTATATGCAAAACGTCAAGCAAGGGAACCAGGAGTACCATTTTTATGAAATCTTTGACACCACCCGGCCGGGGATTAATATCAATACTAACTAAACATGGGGAGATTTTGGTTTACATTCTTTATTTATATTGTCTTAAAATTCCATACGGAATAAGGACTATTTATTACAGTGACTATTTATTACTGCCATATAACGGTTCGAATTTGCTAAGATGAATCACCACCAATAAAATCTGCAACTGTAGGGCATACTATTATCAACAGTAACTCAATATTAGTTTTCAAAAACAGATACGGCTATTCCCGATTTTTTATATCGAACAATAGACGACAACAAATGGGTTTTTTTCATAAAAGTATGTAGTCAATAATTTATTCTACAACGCAATTAATCTACTTTTGTTTATCAAAGCCTGAAAAAGAAAGTTTTAACTAACATATATATCTCAAAATATTGTCCACACACTCCCTAATGTAGTCAAATCTATTTTTAAAACGTTATCATTTGTATGCAAAGGGAGGTACACGTATACAGACGACAACAAACGAGGGGTTGTCACACAAGTATGTATTCAATAACGTAGAAATAGCTTGCAGTTTCTGTACTACTTCTAAAATAACAAGAGCTGAGTGATGCTATTTCAGTAAAAGTAAGCATTTTATAAATATGTGTAAAATGATGCTAAAATAAATGAGTTAAACAAAAATATTAATTTCAAAATAATGTCTACAACATCCCTTAAAATGACAGCCAGTAAATATGATCAACAGTTAGGCATTTTCAACTTCCTGTTTACATTCTTGTGAACAATAACAATATTAATCTAAGCTTTGCTATTTGAAGTAGGTGCTAGAATAGAAACTTGACACACGCATATTCAGCCAAGGACAAACAGAATGTAATTGGTGTGAAATATCGTAATGCGAAAATTAACTTATAACGATATAAAAAACATGCTGTATCGTCAAACTATTGCAACATTATACAGCCACATTAAATTATACAGCCATTGTTGAACGCTTAATGCGGACTAAAAGTATTTCAATTTATTTTGACGTTGAGAGACAAACAATATTTTAAATGATGTTTTAAAATTGTGTGCTGTTGATTTTATTAATACTGAGTTCTGCTCAACCCGGGGCTAGAGGGCGTGAGCGGTAGATAACATATTTCACTACCACTCATGAACAGTCTCAATCAAACCGAGACTGCAATATTTCGTATGTGTCGTGCTCGGCCGTTTCCAAAGGTCCATTATCATACTCTTTTTATTTTGGTGTATCAAAATATTGTTTGTCAAAATGTTTACAAAAGTTAAACCACTGTATGTTTTATATATATGTGTATCAGTAAACATTTAAAATGAGGTGTTTGTTGTCGTGCCCTTAATGGTGCACTGGCTTCAGCCAAGTCATTGAGTACCTTCAATGTGGCTTTCTAGGCTATTGTTTTTTTGTATTATATCTACACGAGCATATATGTGTTTTACTTATATTGCCTATTGATGATGCCTTGTTGGTTAGGGATTAGATCATGACGGGGATGTCTTTATTTACACTGTCCCGTTTTATTGGGATGACAACAGGGTAAATGTGAGGTTTGGTGCACCCTAGAACCGGTTTAAACCCCCAGTGGACTACTTTGCCACTGACCGTTTCAAGGCAGAAGGCCTATTATCAACCCTTTTGTGTTTGTGAGGTCGTTTGCATGTATTATTACTTTTGCCTTCTTGTTTGTCTGTTTGCTTGTTTGTTTCTGTGTTTTGTGGTTGACTGTTTTTTTTTAATGCTACTTTCCCTGTCCGATCTTTTTATATTTCTTTACATTGTTGAATTATTTTTAACGAGAGAGAGAGAGAGAGAGAGAGAGTGGACATGCGAATGATATCGAGGAATAGGGCTCGATCTTAGATAAAGTATGTTCTAAAAATAAACTGAAACGGTCAATGATTTCGGACAAACAGTTCATTGCTTACACGGTGTATATACAAAAGTATAGGTTTATTATGTCGGACATTTACACAGTATGTGACGTCATTGAGCTTTAGCGCAGACATCCCTATTCGGAAACACTCTAAGGTACACCTCTGTTGTTTTGTGACCGCCCGTTTAACGTCCTCACCTGGCAAACGAAACCGTGCTCTAAAATGACATGCTTAAAGCTACAGTCCCTATTTTAACTGGTAATAACTCATGAATATGAATGAGTCACGTTTGAAGTAGTTTCAAATCGACGAACACCCCAAAAGTCGTTATATAAGGAGAAATCGATACGTTAAATTTCACATTTTTATTTAGCCTCCGTAGAGGTAACATCGATAAATATACGACTTCAGAATATATGTGATACAAAAATAGTTGCCCGGAACGGGATTTGAACCACAGCCTTGCACTTGTAAGATTTGAAAGATGTACGCTGAACCTCTAGACCACTGCTATTTATTGGTATTTTGTAGCATTTTTAACACTAAATAGGCATTACGTAATAACAAGAGCGCGCTCACAAACTCATCAAGCGCTAAATAACAAGTCGATATATGGTTGATTTGAGACGCAGTATTAGTTTCATATTGATAAGATACAGTATTACACCAGGCAATGTTAATTTACACGTGCGACAATATGTACTGCATATTTATTGATCCATCTTTAGTTGCGTTCAAATATGTTAAGTTATTTTGCCTCATAATATATGTTATTATAAAATCAAAAATTTAAAAGAAAATGATTGGACAGACGGTGGTCACATGATTACCTATAAAAAAGCGTATTGACCTGAGGAAAGGCTAACAATGCATATTGACTTTTCGTATTGACTCGTAGGCGGGGCTAGAAAATGGTCACGAGCGAAAAGCGCTGGGGACGAATGATACAATGACGTATGTTAACTATCATCCAATCAAATTCGGCGTTACAACTGTGGTTCTGTCACAACAACCAAAATGGACGCCGACAGATTCGCAAAGTTATCGACTGAACAGAAAACTAAAATTTTAGAAGACGTGAATTCTGATAACACCAAAAAGTCAACAGTTACTGCAGTAAATGTACTTCGGGAGTATTTAGCGTGCAGACATTTATCAGCAGATTTTGTCGGTTGTTGTCAACTTTTTAAAGACACTTGGGTTCTCAGGTCGATAAAACAATGTATTGACCTTATCAAAAGGCAATAATTGTATAATAGTTAGTATACCACTTTCTCAAGTAGCGGTGTAGCGTATCGCTACCAAGATATTACCAAGAATTAGCCAATCAGATCACGTTTTGCTACCAAGATTGGTTCTATTCTATTCTGTTCCAGTTCGTTTAATTTTCTCGATAGCCGCCATTGTTCGTCATTGTTTACCTTTTTATTTTTATTGTTTTATTGAAGTTTCGACTTTTGTGCAAGGAGTATTGAGTCTCTATAGGTAAGTTAGATTTTTTATTATTTATGTAGACCTGAATATGTAGAAATATTGAGCATTTAGTATTAAATTCTTGCACTTCTAACTCGGAATATTTTTTCCCGCCGATATTTATCATAAAAAAAACTGATTTATTTTTCGAAAAAAGCTGTTTCCGCCTTAAGATCTCTTTTAGGATTGTACTGTGGCGTAGCTAGACCATTGTTTATGTAACGTTCATTGGTTACTTTAGCGGCAAAGGGCTAGGATGGGTCTGGAAGCCCCCATTCCAACATAATTATCGAGCATTTTTACTAGAAAAACATTTCCGGCCGAAAAAAACTTTCCATCCTAAGATCGCTTTTAGAGCTAACTTTTAGATACAAACATTTGTCAACATCATTTTACTGGTGGCAAGCCACGAAATGCCAAGGGTGATAAGGGGTGGGAACCCCCTCCTTTTGTTTTTGGTCGAGGGTTCTCCTTTTGTTTTTATTTACTTTCCTTCACACTTTCAAACTCTTATTTTCGAGGGAAGAAGTTTTACAAGCTTTTTTATTCACGGATTAACACAGAAGTTCATTGCACGATTGAGATCTTCCACATTGACAGTGGTATGGCTCTTACGCACGAGACCTACCACTTTTCATCCTAAAAAAGGGGGCTGGCGTGGCGCAGTCGGTAACTGGAGGCCCCGGGTTCAATCCTCCGTGGTGCCACTGTGTTCCGTCGGTGTGTTCTTGGGCAAGACACTTCCCTTAGCCTCGTCCTTCGGATGGGGACGTAAACCGGGCAGTCCCGTGTATCGGTCTATCCTCCGAGCATGTTAAAGAACCATAGGAATCTATTTGATAATAAGAATAGGGCACGGTTTCAGGATTCCTATGTATCCTTCCCCTCTCTCTAGGGCGGCTCTAAATAACCTATACTGTGTTGATAGCTTGTTAAACAACATTCATTCATCCTAAAAAATCAAAGATGACATGCTTTCTAGAACTGATATTCATGGCCTTTACAAGCTTTATTTTTATTTTTGGGTAATCACTCGTTAGAGGCCTTGATGCCGTCCTATAAAGACACTGGTGAAATTATAGGCAATATCTATTATTTGAATTATATGTCTTGCTTGTAATGTGTGATTTTCTCATCGTCGGTGACTTCTGTAATATATTTGGAGCAAATGCAACCAATTAATAAATTGTATTTACCAATTACACAGTATGAACTGCACTGGAAATAACTGGCTACACACCCGCGAGTACAGAGGTAAGTTGTTGTTTACAATATGACGTCACAGTATGCAAATAAGCAAAGTCAACTTTGACAGTAGACGTGATTCTTCGCTATTTAGTTTCCTTCAGGACCCCTAACCGACCCCCGTTCACACTCTTGCGGCGAGGTTTCTGAAGGAACGGGTGTCGTTAATAGGCGGGAATTTCTCCCTGCTACTTTGACTGGTCTACCCAGCTACTGTGAACACTTTTACTAGTATTTTATACAAGTATCGATAAAAATACGCGGCAATTCTGCTCTGTGGGCCGCTTACTTATATAAAGATAAGGACACCCCTGAGGTATCACGCAATGCCTGCATAAAAAGCCAACGTCTTTCAGTAGAATAAACCTTAAATACCACAGCTGCATGCATGCAGAAAATACAGGCACAAATTGTCGCTGATTGAAGGCTACTGCTAATGTTTCTCATTTTCAGCAGAGCTTATGCCGTGGTGCGGCGTCTGTCTGTCCGTAAACTTTTATTTGTAGCGACAACTCCTCTGAAACTACTGGATGGATATTCATGAAACTTAACAGAAATGTTGCCCATAAAGTCTAGTTGATCCTAGCAAAAATTCATGTTGATGTGAAATCCAAGATGGCCGCCAAAGCTAAAAATAGAGTTTTAAAATACAAGTTTGTAGCGACTACTTCTTGAAAACTATAAGTGATATTGATATGGGACTTTCTCTAAAATGATCAGCATGACATGATGTTGATCCTTGTCAAAAATCGTTTTGATTCAACGTTAAACATGGCTGCCAGGGGCCATCTTTGTTTACATAGAGTTATTTAGTAAAAACTTGTAGCGACTACTCCTCTGAAACTACTTGGCGGATTGTCATGAAACTTTACAGGAATGTTGCTCTTGATGTCTAATTGATCCTAGCAAAATTTCAGATCTGCCAGAAATTCAAGATGGCCGCCACGGTTAAAAATAGATTTTCAAAAAACAAGTCTGTAGTGACTACTTCCTGAAATCAAAATCAATCAGTAGAGCTTCAAGGTCATTGACCTCTTGTTTTGTTTACGATCGGAATAATCTCGTTGTCGTGTGACGTCTTGTTCCCTATTTGGAAACTTAACCCCACCCTACTCACACACCTGGCGCGTTTCTGTTGACGTTGTAGATTTGTGTCAGCTGTGGGCGGGTTTAAGTTTCCAAATACGGAATACGTGTGTCGAAATGTAAACATTCAAGAAAATATCTGCTGAAAATATGCAGAGTCTTACGAAAATGCCTAAGATCGACAAGGTTTTCTTCTCTTTGTTGAGTTGTATGCATGTACACGTGGTATTCAAGGTTTAATCTGTTGAAATACAGCGGTTATTTATGCAGGCATTGCTTATTTTCTTCAGAAACCTCTCTTGATGCGGTCGACCCTGATACCTAAAGCAATCTATAACGGGTGGCAGCGTAATTCTATGGTATAGGTACACACCATAAGAGCTACGATTCTCGCAGCTACTTTGACAGCAGCCGATGCATCTTTTAATTATGGATTTTTTTACCTTTGCCATTTGCATACAGTATATCTACGCTCCACCCTATGTTCTTAGAATCTACTTCTAACTTGAAGCATTCGCAGTAAGGTAAAATAGTAATGGCGATCCCGACCGAAAGTCTGATCGCATTGAACTCATAATTTCTTACGTAATACAGTGTTTTTTCTATACTTTGGGAACATAACCTATACCGTTACATTTGGGAATTTTAGCACAATTTTTCATAAAATTGGCGAAAAATACAGCAAAACATTCAATTAATAATACCATCTTTTATACTGTTTTCAGTACACTAAAGTCAATAGAGGCATTTAAAGCGTTTTGTTCTCAGTACTTGTCACACAATGTTTCTTTTTTTTTAAGAAAAAAAATTCAATTGGGAATTTTTGTTTCAAAATTGGGAAAAAATATAAGTTTTGGCATTGGGAATATAGCCCATAAACAGCTATAAAAACAACCAAAAAAACACTGTAACCAGTCTTTGAATTCAACCACTAGTCCAAAGCCCGGGGCTAGTAAACTGTCATTCGGGTTAGTGACACAAACAATTTAATTCAAAGACTGTGTAATACGTCAAAAGCTGACAGGGTGAGTTCCGATTTATAACTGATGCAGTTTTGTTATATGTTCATGCTAAACATGTTAAAACAAAACTGCGGAGCAGTGAAAAATATATATTTTTTAAAAAACTACTAAACTCATGAATATCAGCTCTAACTTGCTTTCACACTCCCTTGCCCGAATTAGGTACTCACTGTGAGAGTGTGTTTGAAAAACCCTGGACATGATGGTAAAAATTCACCGGGAATCGAACCCATGGCCTGTAGATAGAGAGGCAAGTGTGCTTTGTCTCGGCATTGTGTGAGGATACGGTGGCTGCCCTCTAACTAGGACACTGTGTTTTTTCCAATTTTCATCCACAGAAATAATCAGTGCGGTTATTTGGTTTTTATTTGTATATGATAAACTGTGTAGCTTATGTGATCAATATAAAATCAATAAAGTTTATATTAAATTTAAAGAAATAAAATATTTCCAGCGGGTTTATATTGTCCCAGATCAATACCTGGTGGGCGGGACTTGTTCATCGATATCAAGGGCCTGCGGTTTCGATGTGTTTCAAGTCTCAAACACCCGGTTTTGATTTTGCACAATATAAACCCGCTGGAAATATTTATTTCTTATCTAACATGGAGTTTTATGTATCATGTAACTCATTTTGTCGAGAGATTGCACAAAATACAAACAAATTCTCACAACTTACATTTTATGCCTCTCAACATCAAACGAGAAGAATATACATGTACACCTTCATCCTATTTAAATGTGTTATTGGAACGTAGCGTCGCTTAAAATAACGCATTCCATTGCATTGTTTTGCATGTGACGGTTAAAATGACGTCACAATGCCATTATGGGTAACGTGTTTTCTGGCTTTTAAAATTACGTCAACGGTTGACGTACATGACGTCAGAGGTTTATGTAGCTTTTTTCAGACCACCCCAATAACCAATCAACATTGAGTATTTTAATAAACCATGTTAGATAAAATTATAACATCCATTTATTTAAGAAATAAATGATTTCCTGCAGGTTTCTATTGTCCCAGTTCAGTACCTGGTGGGTGGGACTTGAAGTTCATCGATACCAAGGGCTCCGTCCCATCCCCCACCCATCCCCTCACCCGAGTTTTTTTTTACATATCTCTATCTTTTCTTTCAATGATGTGCACTCGCCCCCCTACATCCTCCCCTCCCCCCCAACCCCGAATGTTGTTTTTTTACATATCTCTGTGTTGTTTTGTATTGTTTTAATTTTAATTTTACCTGAAAGAGAGAGACGTTGATGTCATTTATAAACGTGGATTTATGCTGAAAGAGACTGTGATGTCATTTATATACGTGGATTTACGGTGAAAGAGACGTTGATGTCATTTATGTGCATGGATTTATGCTGAAAGAGACAGTGATGTCACTCATATACATGGATTTATGCTGAAAGAGACAGTGATGTCATTTATGTGCATGGATTTATGCTGAAAGAGACAGTGATGTCACTCATATACATGGATTTATGCTGAAAGAGACAGTGATGTCACTTATATACATGGATTTATGCTGAAAGAGACAGTGATGTCACTTATATACATGGATTTATGCTGAAAGGGACGTTGATGTCATTTATATACGTGAATTTATGATGAAAGAGACGTTGATGTCATTTATATACGTGGATTTATGCTGAAAGGGACGGTGATGTCATTTATATACGTGGATTTATGCTGAAAGAGACGTTGATGTCATTTATGTGCATGGATTTATGCTGAAAGAGACAGTGATGTCACTTATATACATGGATTTATGCTGAAAGGGACGGTGATGTCATTTATGTGCATGGATTTATGCTGAAAGAGACAGTGATGTCACTTATATACATGGATTTATGCTGAAAGAGACCGTGATGTCACTTATATACGTGGATTTATGCTGAAAGGGACGGTGATGTCATTTATATACGTGGATTTACGGTGAAAGAGACGTTGGTGTCATTTATGTACGTGGATTTATGCTGAAAGAGATGGTGACGTCTTTTATATATGTGGATTTACGGTGAAAGAGGTGGTGATGTCATTTATATATGTGAATTTATGCTGAAAGAGACTGTGGTGTCATTTATATACGTGGATTTATGCCGAAAGAGACAGTGATGTCATTTATATACGTGGATTTACGGTGAAAAAGACGTTGATCTCATTTATGTGCGTGAATTTATGCTGAAAGAAACAGTGATGTCATTTATATACGTGGTCTTACGCTGAACGAGACTGTGGTGTCATTTATATATGTAGATTTATGACAGCGACTTCATTTATATATTTATGTGGATTTACACTAAAGAGTAGAAGGTTTCAAGCCCTTGTTAAAGCAGAGGAAATTTATTTAGTATTGTAGTAAAAAGTTACAAGGGGAGCATTGCCCTAATGTGTAATGTGCTGAGAGGGTTGATTACGATTTACTGCGTCTGTGGCTGGGATGGTTTGAAACCTGGCCTCTCTCACTCCGGGTTGGAATAACTCTTGGAGCTTGACTAAATACGAAAATGTCAGTTCTTTCAGAATGCAGAAGGTATACACTATTAGTTCTACCCAGTAAAAAGTGGCTGTTCTGCCCCCACCATGGATGATATCGATGATCATCATATATGGCCTAACATGTGCTAAAAATAATGTAAATCATTCAAACCACCAGCCAACAGATTTACTGAACCACCAGGTTCATGCTGATTACGTTTATGATCCTCATCTGACGGATGTTGCCAGCTATAAAAACAGCCAACTCCCATCTAAATCATTTCATGCTTAAACTACTGTTTTATTAAATGCCTATATCAATTTATGTATTTATTAGGCACATGTTTATATTTGCATTATATTATAAGCACAACAAATGGGCTAAATTTGGGTTAACTATACTAAACCAAACAGCTAACGCACCAGTAGACAATACCTTTAATATCTCAATAATAACAATGAATAAATCAAAACAAATTTCATTCTGAATAAGACAAATATCTTGTCAATAACGACTGTAAATTACAGTATACTGGTGGACTTGGAAATGTATGGAAAAGAAACAAAAACTAACAAATAAAATAAATATTCGGGAAAAAAGGTGGCACGTTAGAACTTTGGTTCGGTATACTTTGCTGTGAAATTAGGAACTTCAGTTTAATTTTTTAGTTCATTTGCTCTTAGTACAAACATGTATCACTTCTATGGTGTAATCGGTAAACACGTCTACCCTTTGAGGGTAGAAGACCCAGGTTCAATTCCTGGTGGGAGTAAAAAATTGTTTGGAAAAAGAGCCATTAAGCATTTCTTTAAAGGTGAAATTTAGCGTGTTTTTTGAGCATATATTCTGAAATATATGTATATAATATACAATCTGTTCAAATATTACACTTATTGGTTGTCCCGTTTTCTCACAGAAGGCAATTTTATCTCATAGCGCACACGCTTGAGTTTCGCCCTTTTTGAAGACAGGTAAGTGTCACGTGATCCTGTGACGTCATTGGTACCAAACGATCAGCGGTGTCGCATTGAGTTGTATAGTATTGTCTATGTAGGATTAAGTTTTATGGTACGTGTTAAAAATGCCGTGTGCTGTAGCTGGGTGTCAAAGTGTGCATAAAAAAGGACAATCTAATAACATCAGTTTTTTTCGTTTTCCTAATCAGGTTAATGATAGATTAAGATTTGAATTGTGGGTGGACCGCTGTCGACGAAAATCGCCCGTCGCGTCAAAAAAATGGGAACCTTCGAAAGACGCGCGAGTTTGTAGTAAACACTTTGAGTTGGATTCGTGGGAAATCCATCCTTTGGTTTTCATTTTCATTGAATTTGAAGGACAGACGGCCATGCAGATTAAAAACAACAGCGATACCAACAATATTTTCCTACAAAAATGAGAAGTGCCTAACCCCGCCGTCTCCGAGTAAGTTTTAATCGCCGATTCGACCGGCGTTGAGGAAGAAATTATTAAATGAGGTAAGATAGAAGTTTTTGTTCAGTTATCTTAGCAATTCCTCGGGTATGTGTATGATAAATTGTAGAAAGGTATATAGTCTTAGATCTGTACATCGTGATTGTTTAGCTGTTGAATTAGATGCATGCGTCTTACGTGAACGGCGCTAATATAATGTAGCCGTCTTTTTCAAAAGATCGCTAAAAAGGTTTAGCATATGAATGTAAATGAATTCGGTGAAATAAACACTGTCGTTGTTTCAATATATATTTTGTAGTATTTTTTTTTTGTTTTGTTTTAAATTATACACCTTCTTCTGCCAATAGTGTTATAGATGTTTATAGAGTTAAATATCGGTCTCTGGATTTGAAAATAATGACAAAATGTTTCATGGATGTCTATTAAAACGCAGAAAATTGATAATGTTACTTGCTATTATATTAGTTCAGTAATGTTGTATGGCAAAACAACAACAATAACGGCTTTTACCTCATGCAGTAAGTAAAATAAGTGCTTTACAAGCATATATATACTTTATATTCTAAATAAAAAATTGTTAGGTCTGTTTTTTCGATCTCTACATGTACATAATACATTATGTCGTGCTCATAATACATTTGACTATATTATTTAGATCATCTTCGTGCGCGATGAACTAACTAGTTTCTCACGCATCATATATCCGTCTTGTGCAATACGCGGCTCGCCGCGGCGGTATTGCACCGCTCACGGTATTGCAATATACAGGAAATGTAGGCATATCATAAAACTACGTTTCCCTAAATGGTGCGTGATTTTGTCATATACCGACATATGTACCCTGATTAGGCTGTACTTCAATAGGGCACCGCAATAGTTGATTAGTCGCTGTGTGGTATATTGTTATTTGGCGGCACGTGGAGAGCGTGTCATACTGCAAATCCGAATCTCATACACCACTACAGACTGTTTTGGAGGCGGCGGGGACTTATGGTATGTAGAATACTATAGAAATTAGATGCTGTTACATTTATTTATTTATCAATTATACTTACTAGACTCTAAATATATTTTTTCAATGTCTATTTTTCGGCAAAAATAAAGTCCTTATAATCTGACGCTCGTATTAATGTACAAGTATTAGACCATGTCCATTCATTCGGAATATACTGCATTTCGCGCTTAGTGTAAATGAACCGAGATATTGCAGCGTTGCTGGTGACTTTCAGAATTTCGATGACCTGCACCGCGTTCAACTTCCTCATCGCCATCGGTTGATGAATCCGAGGTATTTTCATCCTCAGACACGAATTCTGGCTCAAAATCGTAAGGTTGCACATTGTGCAACCTTCTTATCATGGGCATTTCACCTGACTCAGCATCATAGTCGCTTAATTCCGACATTTTCACACACACTATACTGTTTTTTGCGTGCTTTCCCTATGTACAAATGGTTTCGTTTTGTTCCCAATGACGTCACTTCCGGTTTTACGAGGAAGAGTTTTCCCCCTTTGATTTTTTTTCATTTTTTTAGCTTAGCCTGTTCGTCTTTTCGGTTTTTATCTTTAAAAACATATTTTCACTAAAAATACATCAATAGCATAGTTACCATCGTATTTATAATGATATTTGATAATTAAAAACATATCAACAACGGATTTGTTGATTTAGGACACATTTCTTCTTTAAGTATTTAAATTTTGCATGTAATTCAAATTCAGCTTTTGAAATTATGAAATAAAATGAAAAACAAGGTTGTTTTGCAACAAAAATGGATCATTTGAATATATTTTTATCATACATTAAATTGCATATAAAGCTATTATAAGACAATGGCCCATTTAGCAGTAAAATCTTTCCTGAGGCCCTCTTCTTCTTTAAGGCCGTTTCCCTCTTTTGGTCTTGCTACAATAATGAGACTCTTATAAAATATTTTAACATACATTGTAAGGCACTGGCCCATTTAGTAAAATTATCTTCCCTGAGGCCCTCTTTTCATCTTTAAGGCCCTCTTATATTACCCTCTTTTGGTCTTAAAATAAAAAACAATGTTATTTTGCTACAATATTAAATAAATAGGTCTTTTTTTAAATATATTTTAAGCTGTTATAAGACAGTGGCCCAGTTAGGTGGTTTATTAATAACAAAAATCTTCCATAAGGCCCTCTTTTCTATTTTAAGGCCCCCTTTTGTCTATATTCTTCTCTTTTTTCCTATGAACTTTGCCATTTAAATCTTGGTAGCCAAACAGAGACTCACGAGTGGTGGTTTTAGCGCAGTGGATAGAGCACAGGACTTGAAATCAGAAGGTCATGTGTTCGAGCCCCGAAAGAAGCTAACCTTTTTTTTTCTGTAAAAATTACTGTTACCTGTGTATAGGTACGATGTGAACTGGTCGATGTATATACAGTTAATGATTTCATGCGCTCGATTTGCCCCCTTAAATACCCGATTTCGACATGAGCTGGTGAACATGAAGTTACAAATTAAGACACGCCTACAAAGAAGAAATCGATTGATATAGGGACTCTGTAGCTTTAAGGGCACACATGAAATGTTCCGCGGTGGCGTCTCGAACTCGCTACGTGTTCGTTAGCCACTGGCATACCCGTATTTTTTTATATTTTTTTTATAATATTTGCGGCTCAAGTGCCAGTGTCGTTAGCATGCTACTACTATAACCTTCCGCTCACAATAACTGATTTTGTAACAACATCAACAAAACTAAATTATCTGTGGCGGTGTAGCCTTAGCGTGATTATTGAAATCAGCTATTATTGTATATGTTTTGAGTGCATTGTGTGCTACATAATGTATTGATTGCATTGTGTGCTACATAATGTATTGATTGCATTGTGTGCTACATAATGGCTAACCGCAATAGGGATAAATCTACACATTATCTCAATGACGTATATTGTGTTTACCTCTCAAGACGATGTCCGACATAATATACCTATACTTATGTATATATACTGTGTAAGTAATGAACTGTTTGTCAGAAATCATCGACCGTTTCAATTTATTTTTAGAACATACTATCATTGAGATTGAACCCTATTATAAACTGCGATGTTCAGTATTATGTGTCTTAGGGTCCATCTCACAAGTATTATTTTGATTATATTCATCAGTATGGCGTTCATGAAGGTAATACCTGTATAAAGTGTGTTTATAATATCCCTGTCATAACTTCACCAGTCAATACTGCCAACAGTTCGGCATTTACATTTGTATTCATAAATATTGTACACAGATCTGAATCAAGGCCAAAACCTATACTTAAAGGGAGTACATCAGGCTTTTCATGGGGGTCTAGGTGTCCGACTTAAAATTGACAAATATTAATATGTTCTATTCTACATGGCCAAAACATAATGAATGAGCCTAAAAAGTATCCCCTATTTGCAAAGAAATTAATTATGCACAGTAATACATGCTAACCTAGGTGACGCACCAGGGTTATTTGCGTGTAACATAGAAGTTTTCCACCGTTTTAGTGGTGTTTCCTTAAATGAACTTCCGTATCGATATTAAACATGCCTTTGTTAAGTCTGTACATGTCGTCATAAATTGATAATTTTTACGCATTCATTAACTAAACCTGCCTTACTGAAGGCAATGTGATAGCAACGGGACACATACCTAACTATTTGTTTGTTCTCTTCAGAGCTCGACTTATCAAGTGAGATATGGATGGCATGAGGTACACATGTACAGTACTGGTTCTTCCCTGGAAATATGGAGTGGTCAGCCTCTACTACAAACTAATGGACCGTCATATATGGCCTAACATGTGCTAAAATGACGTAAAACACCACTCAAACAAACAAACAAATCATAAAAGAAAAAGTAGATCATTATGACCTAAGTTTGACCTAGATTTAAATTAAAGTTACTTACTGTTCTCCTTCTCATATAATTGAGGTTGCAGATGATATTAAAATGTGTTTAAAGTCATATATTTAAGGACATTTACTGCAGTTGTGTATGAGCGTATTTTATACACATCACTGTCTCAAAAGAGACTAAGCACAAAAAAAAGGAATGTTAGGCCGCCTGAGCTTATGATATCTCAAAAACCAAATCTGCGACCGATTATTTTGTAAGGTGAATATGTGTAGAAAAGACATTAAAAATCTATTCATGCCATGCAAAACCTATAGAAATGGCCTTTAAATACGGTTACGTAATTGGGCTATATATCAGGCACGGACATTTATGCATTGATTATTTCTGTTAAATAGTTGTTTAATTGTGAAGATGCTTGAACATATGTTTCATTCGCGGATATAAAGGGGAACTGTATGTTTAACTGAGTTATTTGTTATCAGTTCTTACATAAATGTCGTTCGTTAAACCGCGTTTTTATAAGAACATCCCATAACTAAAAACGGTAAATTTGGTGTTTCCTTCATCACTGTCCCCTCGCTCCTCCCTCTCAACCTTCCTTTGTTTAGTATTTCCTTACGTATTTTCTTCTATCGTCTATACATCAATTCTAAGTTATAACAAAATGTTTGTCCTTCTTCCTTCCTTCCTTCCTTCCTTTCTTTCCCTTCCTTCCTTCCTTCCAAATTAATAAATATGATAAAGTATATAAAAATGTATGACATACTTATCTAATGCTTGGTATATACAATCAATGTTATATTTATACACAAATTAATCTAACTAACAGGGTTCATGCCGAAATATTTCTGAACTGTACTAAATAGATCTATATAAAATAATTCGTGCATGGGTCTTGTTAACGTTTTGAAATATATACATGAAAACATGAGCATAGACACTAAGAAGTCTGTAGTAATACATTCGTGAGTTTGGCAAAAAAAAAATTAAATTATTATTTGAAAATAAAGTGGGACCCACCGTATTTACCTTTTCTGCGATCACGTGACTTCCATTAGCGCATTAGGTTTTCACCATAGTATTTACTGCGTAATATGTATAGCCCGCTTAGCTCAGTGGGGAGCTAGGTCGACCACTTTACGCTCATTATTATTAGCGAGTGTAATTTCAGTTTGGGCTGGAAGTTCAATGGCTCGAATGGTTTCTCTTTTTTTTGTACCGCGATTGAATTCCGTCAAACAATCCTGCTTTAATTAGTAAATATTCAGTAATGTTTGGTGTGTAAATTTTGCGAACATAATTAGTGTGTGTTTTATAAGCTAAAAGTTACGGACAGTGTCCCTTTAACAAAGGGATTACCAAATTTGCAAATATATACTGCATTTAAAAATGGTACACATGTTTAAGCTGTTTTAATTTTACCAATCTAATAACGTCTGAAGGCAATGCGATAGCAATCCCCGCGCTCGCCATAAAGCCCCTTCCAGTGTAACTCCTAGGGCATGACTTTGGCGTCCAATTCAACATCCCGTCTTAGGAATTACAACGGTTTCCAAGTTATAACCCAGAGCTTATGTCCCCAGGGGTGGGGATTGATTTCGTGGCCCATTCTGGTTGGATGGTTGTATCCGTCTTTTGCATGGTTGAATGCATCTGTTATTGCCCAGTAAATGTATATACATGGTCATAGTGTGGAGGACCTCAGCGGTTTTTAAGCTTTGACCCATGGGTGGAAACAATCCCCCAGGCCGATGCTGATTGGACGGTTTTATATGTCTGTTTATATCCAGTAAGTGTATATATTCGGTTATAGGGTGGGATCGCAACGGTTACCAAATTATAATCCAGGGGCTATGTCTAAAGGAGTGGGGATGGAACCGGTAACAGTGCTGGTTGGATGGTTGTATCCGTCTGTTCGTGCCCAGTGAGTCTATATATTGTTATAGGGTGGGGATCTCAATGGTTTCCTAGTTATGACTCAGGAGTGGGGATGGACCCGGTGACAATGCTGTTTGGATGGTTGTACCGTTCTGTTTATGCCCAGTGAGTGTATATATGGTTATATGGTGGTGATCGCGAAACATATTATTTGACCCGCACACCCCTCATGTGTAACCAAAACCCCCCACCCCCTCCCCCAACCCCACCCGGCATGACCTAAGCGTCCCATTCAAAATCCAGTCTGAAATGTTTTATAACTTGAGTCAATGATTACACATTTTGTGGAGCGCTGTGGTCTAGTGGTAGAGCGTTGGACCCATGATCCAAAAGTCGTGAGTTCGATTCCCGACATTGCCATATGCGTTGTGTCCCTGAGCAAGACACTTTATCTGCATTGCTTAGTACTGGTTCTACCCAGGAAGACATCGGGAGTGATTCAAATAAGTTCATAGAACTTTCGTTACAATCGATGTAAAATAAATAAGTTTAAACTAATGATTACACACACACCATTTCAGATCCCTGTGTTATACTATTAAGTAGTTATTACGCTTGCATGTAAACCCACCCCCATGTCCCATCCCTAGCTCCGCCCCCTTGAGTTGAATCTTAATTCCAAACGTGTTGTGCACATTCCTGGAGCTAGGTCAATCATATCCTAAAGTATGAAGTCTATAACTGTATATGTAGTAGGAGATTCATTCCATCACGCACAGCCGGACTCACGGGAATAATGATGTCAGATTTCTTTATTTAATATTTTGATTGACATTAGAACGAATTTGAACATTCTGTTCACTGGCATTTTAACATCTTATCAAACTTTAGCCCCAAAGAGCAAGCACACAACTTTTCAACATTCACCGTTTAAAAGTGAAAAAGTAGGTCATCGCAGCATAATTGTTGACCTTCTTTTTCATTCAATTTACAAATCTATGTCACATGATTATTATTTCTGATTGCGTGCCTGCGTGCGTGCGTGCGTGCTTGCGTGCGTGCGTGTCCATGTTTGTATATAAGTGTGTATGTTTATATGCGTGGATGTACTGATTGATGGATGGATGGACGCACGCACGCACGGACGGATGTATATATGTGCGTGCGTGCGTGTGTGCGTCCGTTCTTTCGTGCGTTTGTCCGTCCATGCGTTCGTACGTGCGTGCGTGCGGGGTTTAACACTGTTTTAACTTTCCGATACATTGCGACGGTACTGCCACACTGGAAACCTACACCTTAGACAGATGACTTGATACCACACCTAATAACATTAAACGGACACGAGGCCGACCAGTCCTAAAACTACCCGTTATTATTGTTATATGCGAAACTTCAAGCAAGGGAACTACGAGTACCATGTGTATGAAATCTATCAATACTAGCTAAACATGGGGATATGTTGGTTTAAATTCTGTGTTTATACTGTCTTAACAATCCATACTGAATAATGACTATTTATTACTGCCATATAACGGTTCGATTTGCTGAGATAAATCACCACCAATAGAAAAAACCTGCAACTGTAGGGAATAATATTATCAGCAGTAACCGCAGGTTTAGTGGCAACAGTAGCAGTAGCAACGGTCATAACCAACAACTAAGTGTCAATAGATACTCGACCTTGACTATAAGTGCACACGACTATGTAAATTCAACGTATTTACACTAAATAATCTTTATAAGAGCATTCCCGTTACTATAAAATATCGAACAATAAACAACAATTAACGCTTTTTTTTATACAAAGTATATATTTAATAATCGACAAGTAACATTAACCTACCATACATTTTTTTTTATTTTAACAAGTGATTCTAATTAAGTTTAATTCATCAGTTTGAAGTAACATGCAAGACGAAACCTAAATAGAAGAGTTTTAATAAACATATATATCTCAAAATAATGTCCACATACTCCCAAGGAAAGAGAGCCAGTAAATGTAACCAACAGGTAGGCATTATCAACTTCCTGATTCGTTTTTGTGATAAATTATATTTTTAAATCTGTGTCATCTGTACTCAATAATAGCTTTCCTAAGCAGATAAGGTAATTTCCCGATCCTGTGTAGCTGTACACTGTCGAACAATATGCGGTAAACAACGAGGGGTTTTCCCACAAGTATGTATAAAAAAAATATGCAAATAACATTAACATTTCTATACTACTTTTATATTTACCATAATTAAGTTATTATATTTCAGTAACACTGAGCATTATAAACAAATATGCAAAATGATGCTTAAATAATGGAGTTTAAAATCCATATCGGTATCAGAATAATGTCTACATTATCCCCTGAACTGACAGCCAGTAAATATGGTCAACACTTGAAGTCAAATCTATTTTTAAAACGTTATCATTTGTAAGCAAAAGCAGGTACGGGAGGTACATGTATTACCCGCGACAACAAACGAGGGGTTGTCACACAAGTATGTATTCAATAACGTAGAAATAGCTTACACTTTCTGTACTATTGCTAAAATAACAAGAACTGAGTGATGCTATTTCAGTAAAATTGAGCATTTTATAAATATGTGTAAAATGATGCTAAAATAAATGAGTTAAACAAAAATATTAATTTCAAAATAATGTCTACAAAATCCCTTAAAATGACACCCAGTAAATATGATCAACAGATGGGCATTTTCAACTTCCTGTTTACGTTCTTGTGAACAATAACAATATTAATCAGTGGCATAGCTACTCAATGATTGTTTGCTTTAAACAAATAAAAAATGACCAAGTAGTCATTAAAGTAAACCTTAAACAATTATATTACATAGATACCATCAAAACAATTAAGCGATCTTAGCTTTGCTATTTGAAGTAGGTGCTATAAACATGGCACACGCATATTCAACCAAGGACAACCAGAATGTATTTAGTGAGAAATATCTTAATGCGAAAAATAACTTATAACGATATGATAAACATGCTGTATCGTCAAACTATTGAAACATTATACAGCCACATTAAATTATACAGCCTTTTGTTGTAGTGACAATATGCGAAAAAGTCGCTTAGTTAAGGAGTTAGCTGGGACCAGCTAGAAAATGGGCTTATTATATATCAAATGAAAGGTAATTATGTGTACTAAACGATCCCACCAAAATTACTTGCACAAAGTGGTACACTTTTTTTAAAATGGCGCCTGAACACCACAACCCATAAATAACAAATTTCAGCAAAATATTAGCTACCGACTAAAATTATAAGTTTCAGAGAAATGATAGCTCATTTTTCGTTTACAAATGTATATAAACATCTTTCTACGTACGTAAAATAACTGTGTAAGCTATATTGCATGTTTAACTAAAAAATATTTCTTAAATGTAAGGAATAATACTATACTTACAAATATCGATTTTCTTTTTTAAAAATAGGACAATTGTACTTCGTTTAATACATGTTCACGTGAAATTAATAAATCAATTCATTTTAGTTCAAAAACAAATGTAATAAAATATATAAGAACAGATTTACTACAAAAGAAATAATGTAAAACTCATAATTTTTCTCAAATTATGATGAAACATTTCCTACTCCGATTTTTATATTTTAATGCTTAAATGCTACTAATCATAAGACAGTATTTTGTTTTTGTTGTTGTTTTAAAGTTACTGTTATATTATGCAATATATTGATACTATACATGATTTCAAATATAACACACATATTTTAAAATATGTTTGTTATCCAAAATGATTTTAAACTGTATATAAAGGGAGATAATTAATCAATGGCGTTGTACTAATCTTATTAGTTTCTTAATGAATATATAAATTATTCACTTTTTAATTAGCTTTACTCATTATTCTGTGCAAATAAATACATGAACCACTCTGATTTTAATGTTGGAAAGATACTTTACTACTCTTTTTTGCTGCGATCAAGCCGGTTGTATAATTATATGTTTAAGAATGTAATGTGCACAGCCGATCACTTGCGATGTTCACAAAGCGCACTTATTTTCCCGCAATTCAAAGTTTGTATTGTTCTTGCTTTATACCTGCGTGTAAAATAGTTAAAAAAAGTGTGTATTCTTTATGGTGGATACCTCTTCACTAGTGAGAATCCATTTCACTTGTGAAGACAAACATAGTTTTTGGAAGGTTGCTTTTCTTTGATATAGTTTTTGGAAGGTTGCTTTTCTTCGACATGATACAGACTACCACTGAAAATTAGGTATATGACTTTGGCTCAAAGAAGCTAATCAATCTTCTGAATTAATTCCGTTTCTATGACTGTTATAGCAAACAGTAGATGACAAGAATCCATTTCACTCGTTATCAGGTGTGTGCTTTCAAACGAAAGATGGTGACGACAGTACCTCTATTTTAATTCCAAGAAATAAGGAACAGTCAAATAAAATTTCGCATGAAAATAAGCTATACATGTATTAATAACTACAATTACCTTTTAAAGTCTACTACAAGACCAGTCTCACCAGGATACCTTTTGCTTTAGTAATTAATTTTGGAATTAATATCAAATGCATCACATGAGATTTCCTGAGATCTATGCCTTGCCGAAACATGTCCAACACTGTAGTTATTGATATGACATCTGATCAAAATATATATTGTTGGCATTTTTCTAGTTCATGAGCCTAATACGATTGCATTGTATGCTCCCATCATATATATCTATACAAGTCCAACCGATATTTCCACCATATACACGTCTATCACGTATTGTCAGGCAAAGACAAACATATTCAGACGATGGACCAGCAATTGATGCAGTTGCGCAGCAAGTGAACTCAGGTCTAAGTCCACATAACTCCATTCGCATTGTGTTCGACTAGCAGATAGGAAGGGTATAAGATGACGCTAGGCTAATAGATTTGCTTACATACTCTAATGTTTATGCTTCTTCTACAGTTGAGAGTATGTTGGCTGGAAAGAGTACCACAGAAGTGTTCTTGGGCTAACACCAACATATGAAGCGCTAATGACGGTGCTTCTTGTGTCGTTCTTTTTTGTTCTTTTTTTTTTGATACGTTTTGACAGATTAGAGAAACACTGTATAATGGTTCATTGATTCAGCAGATGACGCCACGCAATTGAAATTGCCATATCAGGTAATATCACCCAGGAAATCTCAAAACTTGGTGATTACGGTTTTTCAAAGTCGGCAACGTTCAAGTTCTGATTTATGTTTCGATGTTAACCAGCATTAGGGCGGAAAGATCGGGTGATTGGATATTACATCTCGCGACGCAGGCAAGTATGCTGCCTTATTGCGACAGCATGAAACATCTAACTACGCAAGATAGTTACCTGTATATCTTTTGGAAATGCTCGTAGATATACTAGAAGACATGTAAAACATTGTTTTTACATATCGACACTGCGAAAATGGAACATTTATCGGTATCTGGAGCAACAAACCACTATTTGTGACTCTAAACGTGCATTTTTTCCTGCAGTTCTTGACTGACCGGTTGCGACTCTGTTTGATCATTTTATGTAATTGGAAATAAAACAATTATCAAGGTGATGAAGGTAAATAGTGCTTCTAGCTTCAAAAATAAAGTAGCAATTAAAGATGACTCAGGCAGGCTATGATAGGGCTTTTGAAACAGGCCTTTAGCAGCCATTTTCGTAAGACCCAAAGGGACATTGTGCAGTGTTTCACCATATTTTAGATAAACTGTGAATGAAGTTGTCGGATTAAAATGTATCTGTTTAGCAAAGCTTCCACCATGATTTGAAGGCAGTTTTAAGCTCCCTGTGAAACATGCATCGACTCAAGCAACACTAAGGATGAATGCCGATAATTCAAAACAAGAGCCTGAGTTCCTTGTTGGACATGGATGGGAAATGAGTGATAACGGATTGAAATATACGTATTTTTTGGGAGAAATGGCATCAGATCTTCTCGTAACAAATCATGCATTTGCAGCTGTGGACGGTCATGTTCCACAGCATCATACGTTTGCATAAGAAACAACATGTCATTCATGATAACCGCATCTTTTGGAAGAAATCGCATATATTGTTTTTGAAGCAGTCCGTCCGTCACTCTGTCAGCCCGTCCGTCACGACCTTGTGGACGGAATCACTCCTGAACGGTTCGAGATATTAAAAATCCGTCTTTACAGAAATTTTGATTAGGTCAAAAGGTTTTAATTTAAGATAAGTCTGCTACTTTTATCTCTTGTTTATGATTCTTGCTTTCAAGAGATCCCCTGTTCAGTATTTATTGACATTCACACTAGCATTTATTTAGTACTGTGTGGCGGCCGTAAAAAGACTACACATTAGTAGTGTTATTACTTACTGATCCTTTGGGATCATCAAGCCTAATCTGCGTGGCTTTAAAGTAGACTATCGCTTAAACCAGTGTTAGGAGGCTTGAGAGGTGTTGCATTTTACATTACCTCTCATGAACAGAATCAATAAAACCGAGTCTGCTACTTGATCTCTTGTTTGTTGCTTCCATCAATAGTTATTGACCTTGACCGCCTAAGTTCACAACTCATTCAAGGTAAGAAGCTGAAATGTTATAGGAAGCTTGTTGAAGATGAGGTTGTCAATAAAGGTCTGAAATTTGATCTTCATCATCAAGGTCAAGGTCAGGACTTAGGGTTTTGCCTGAAAATGGCTTGTGAAATCCTTCTAGACCGTTCAAGGTAATAAGCTGAATCTGAGTATGAAGCGTGTTGAGGATGAGAGGATGTCAATGCAGTTCTGAAATTTGATCTTCACCATCAAGTTCAAGGTCTGGACTTGAGGTATCTTTGAGATATCGGAAATATGGATGTTTTGTGATGGCTTCCATCGACTGGCTCTAGTTGGACGTTGTAAGTGTAAATCAGACGAACACCTTTGTAACAAAGCTAACCCAAGCCCAATACAATGATGCTATCGTAGTAGGAAAATATCAAGGAGAACTTAACATTGTGATGCATAGTGAAGTGGAAATGTAACTTAAGAACAAAACATAACACTTTAGCAATGCAAAATATTAAAATCACAATTGAAATGGAAATTCACAAATTTGAAACAAACAACAATTACAAGGATATATAGAAGAAAAGTATGTGACACTATACATATATACTACACATGACACCTTAGTATCGCATTGGAACAGTTTAGGAAATGTGTATTACGCTTACTATCGAATATATTCCTATGGCTCTTTAAAGTGCTCGAAGGATAAACTCCGATACAAGGACAGCCCGGTTAACACTCCCGTCCGACGGACGAGGCTAGAGTCTTGCTTAAGGACACCGAAGTATCGCGTGGCACCAGTGAGTCTCAGACTCGTGATATCCGGATTCAGAGTTGAACGTGTTTATCCACTTGGTCACAACATTCGACAATACAGTGTTAAGTAGATGCTAACGAAAGGAATGGATAACATATGGACAAGCCATGGATATACGTGGAACTTCATTTAACAAAAAGACAAATAGCAATGGTTGTTTTCTTGACAACCACGTTTGATATAATGAAGATATAGATTACAGATGAGATAATAATTAAAAGTGTTTTTTATTTGGAATTAATAGAAGATAAGTGAGAATAAGGCAAATTAAAACACATCAACAAATGTCACACGTGTTGGTATATAAACGGTATATGCATAAAAAATAAATTAATACAGAGTGTATCAAATATGGATTATACTATGCGAAGCCTTAAACATGCTAATACAATCGAATTGTAACTAATGCTATACTTTATGTATCTCGTTATGTATACGTGTTTTTTTAAGTGTGATTTTTTTACAATACGTGTTCAAAATCATACACATATTTGTGTGGGAGTTCAGTACACTGATATCCATCTTAAAGTTTAATGTAGGCAATTCATAACGCATATAATAAAACATAGTTAAATTTAAACTTGTTAAACGCAAACAACAAATATTAAATTTAGAAACTTAATAAATCTTCATAAAACTGATTTCCAGGAGTATTTTGGTTTTACCATAACTCGTTTTAGAAACGTTTTCTTTAAATTAATGTATTTTAAAGCACATGTTAGATACAGGTTGTAATCAGTAAGGCATAATACTTCATTTGATTAAATCCACCAGTGATTTACGATAAAGGCGAAGCTGCATATGTTCGATCATTTTTTAATTTTATTATCTCCCTTTATGCATCCATTTATCGCGTCTATTTCCAAAAATAAGTGACATATATGGAATATTTTTTCCTATTGAAAGTTGAACACAAAATACCTAACACATGTTTTTGCAAAAGATTGCTTTAGAGTTTGTTCATTCATCTCTTTGGTGATTTATGTTTAAAACAATCTTTTTTTTGTTTTATGAGGGTCATGTATTTTAACCGTTGACTGCCAAAATTCGTACCACTTTGCGCAAGTAATTTCAACCGATCCTTGTTGGAGAGGGTTTATACTTTCCAATGATATCATAGTTATCCATTTTCTAGGTGGTCCCAACAATTTTTAAAAAAAACGTCAATTGTCACTACAACATTTGTTGAACGCTTAATGAGGACTAAAAGTAATTTATTTTGACGTTGAGAGACAAACAATATTTTAATGATGTTTTGGTGTATCAAAATATTGTTTGTCAGAATGTTTACAAAAGATAAACCACTGTTTATTTTATATGTGTATCAGTAAACACTTAACATGAGTTGTTTGTCTATGATCTTTCTTGTCGTGCCCTTAATGGTTTATTCTCTTGTTGCTCTGGCTTCTGCCAAGTCATTGAGTACCTTCATTGTGACTTTCTAGGCTATTGTTTTTTTGTATTATATTTACACGAACATATTTGTGTTTTACTTATATTGCCTATTGATGCTGCCTTGTTGGTTAGATATTAGATCATGGCGGGGATTTCTTTATTTACACTGTCCTGTTTTAATGGGATGACAACAGGGTAAGTGTGAGGTTTGGTGCACCCTAGAACCGGTTTAAACCCCCAGTGGACTACTTTGCCACTGACCGTTCCAAGGCGGTAGCCCTATTGTCAACCCTTTTGTGTTTGTGATGTCGTTTGCATTTATTATTACTTTTGCCTTTTTGGTTCTCTCTTTGCTTGTTTGTTTCTGTGTTTTGTGGTTGACTGTCCTCCTTGAATGCTACTTTCCATTTCCGATCTTTTTATATTTCTTTACATAGTTGAATTATTTTTAACGGGAGAGACAGAGAGAGAGAGAGAGAGAGAGAGAGAGAGAGGTTCACACTTTGTTTTAAACAAGACCGGAGGATAACTCCAGTACACCTGCCCGTTTAACGCCGCCAACGTACAAAATAGTAAGAGAAAGTGACTTGCTTCAGATCACAAGCGGAAATAGTTGAGTAATGAGAAATAAGTTCTTCCGTCGGCGTCACATATATGGTGGGAACTAAGGTTCTCGTGTAGAATATTATGTCAGTGCCTTTTACTATCAAGTTTATTAGGCTCCGCCCGAAAACGAACAATTGCTCGGCAAGCCTCGTCATTCTTCGTTTTCTAAGACTCGCTTTTCGTGCCGAGCCTAATACACTTGATAGTAAAAGGCACTGACATAATATTCTATTTATCATTTAGATTATTCACATTTTCACATTTTCTGTATGAATTACTATTACTACCTATTTCTCAGAATGTTACGCTTATCGAGGACGCCGCCATGTTGTTGTTTTTTATTTGTTTTATAACGTCAGGCAACGTTACGTTCATGGCGTCAGATAACGTTACGTACAATAAACGCCGAGGGATTGCGCATTGATTTGCTTTATTAGTCAGTGCCTAATAAAGTAACATGTATTAGGTCACCCCTTTATTAGGTAGAAAAGTGCATATCTGTATGATACAACCTTATTTACCGGGCGGTCCTCATAGCAGGGTGACTATACCACATGACCTATGACGTCATTATTGCTAATTATTGAAGAAAAAAATTGTAAACATTCGCCCACATTGAAAGCTTCAGAGTGCGATACGATTTTTATTTCTTAACCATTTTCTACCGAAGAAAGCGCATTTGAACGCAAACAATGTATTTATTTTTTTTGTGAAAGTTGGTACTTTTCGAAAACACTTTGGAAAACTTCTGAAAATGCACCAGAAATAATTGCTAACCCTTGAAGCGTAATTTAAATTTGCACATATTATGAAAACAATCGATGCATATACCCTGATTTTATCACGAAAACTTCCCCATTTTTATTTCACATCAGGTAGGCGAAAGGGTTTCGGGTTAAAGAACCAGTTCGCCGGAATTAATTATTTTTTGCTAATCCGTGAAGTCGATTTTGTTTATGCTAAAACGTGATTTTTTGTTGTCAGTTATCTACATCTTCATTCAAATCCTATGCAAAGAATAAAGCATTTTAATGAAAGAATGTTAATGGACTAGATAACCATTTCCGAAATATACTACTTTTTATATCTTCTTTTAGAAAGATGGACATTTTTGTTAGATTCATATGCGTCATTCTGAAAGATAAAGTTAAATCTATTTGACTAAACTGGAATTGTTCAGCGGCTTTTAATATAGTCAAACTTATACATTTTAACCTTAATTAGTGTTTATCATAGGAAAAGAAATGGACAAGTAGCATAAATAGCCTGTTTCTTAATTTACATTTAAATGTGTCAATTAACCTAAATATAGTATTTTGTTTTTCATAATCATTATGATGCGTTACTTGTTTCAAAGGAGTATTTTCTTTGATAATTGTACAATGCCTATTTCTAAATTTGAAATTTGACACGAATAAGAATTACCCTGTGACTTTTAATGTTGCCAAACTAATTAGTCTAGATCATCTGCGACGCTTGTTTGTTTTTAAGACAACCGTCTAGAACAGTCCTCCTGAACAAAGTTGTCCTCCTGAACAAAGTTTGATTTTTTCCTATACAGTGGTAACATTTCTGATTTGCTGAGACACCTCCTATCCAAGATACAAAGAAAGTCAAAACGACAATACATTTATATATAAACAAAGAGGGAAACTTCATCATTATATGGACGAACTAAATGTGACTGGTCAAACATTCTTTAATAAAAAAATAAACAAATTGGTCACGTGGTTCCCGGCCAGTTTCAAATTTCTTTCTACACAACCGGTCAAGACGTTTGTATTTACAATCATGCGTCGAAGATTATCAAGACTACAAACTAATATAATAACGAAAATAATGCAGGCTACCCTTGCCTGATATTCTGATAATGTGAAAATAAGTAACGTTTGCAAAAAAACAACACCAAAAAACAACCGAAAACCTCTGAAAATGGACCAGCAATATTTTGAATAATTTTATTTAAGAAAACAATTTATTTATATTTTATTTTTAAAAGTAAGTGAATTAATTTGATCGAGCCCACCAACAGTGCGAAGAGAAAAAAATAATTAAGTTCACTTGCTCCTAAATATTTAAACTTTGACTTACCTATAGTTTGCCCTTTTACTTATGTAAACTGTTAAAACAAGAGGCCCAGGACGGCATGCAATCGCACTACTGGATAATAGACACCCAGATACCATTTACATGAATATATTTTGAAATCTGGCCAGCGAATTTAGACGACAAGATATTTTAATATATTTGTAAAGATTTTTCTAAATAGCCATAAAGGAAACGGCTAGAACAAATTTGATAGAGAGTCACAACAATTCCATTTCTATAGAATTATTTTAAAATCTGACTAGTGGTTTTACACGAGAAAATTATTATTTTTTAAAAAGTGTTTTCTTTATAGCCATATAGGATAAAAGCCATATAGGAAAAATATGCCTCGTCCCTGGCGGTCATAGTTTTTAGTGAAACAACTCAGTTTGAATAATATTGGTAAATGGTTACCAAATCACTATTTCTATAAAATTACGTCGACATCTGGCAATTGGTCTTAGACGAGATGTTTAAAGTTTTCTGTAATAATATAGCCATACATCGCCCTAGCGGCGATATTTTTTGACGGATAGACTTGAACAATCTTGGTAGAAGGTCGCTTCAGCATTATTGTGTTTAGTAAGGGTTTTAATGGACTTTTGGAATATAAAACTGCAGGACTATATCCCTATTTCCTATAATTTCCTTCTGTTGGCATGACAACCCGAGTTCTGGGTTGATTGCCAGATTTTGAATAACATTGAGAGATAACCACACAGAAATCGTTCCTGTAAAGTGTTATGAAATTTCGCTCAGTGGTTTCAGAGATGTTGTTTAAATGTTTACGATGACGACGGAAGACAACAGCGATGGACGAAGTCTGACGACGGAAAAATAGCGATAACAAGAAAAGATATAAAGTAAACGCTATGTATGTGGACAGTTCTATGCAAATGACTTTTTTGAAGAACGAAGTTTTGCATATGCAATCCAAAGCTTCCATTCCATATAAGCAATCTACCCATTAAGTTTCATTCCAATATCTCATTCCTAATTAAAGTTATTGAGCAGAAACCATTTTTTCTATTTTTAGTAACAGTGACCTTGACCTTGATCCCAAATGCAATCCCAAACTTGCTTTTAATATAAGCTACGTCTACACATTACTTTTTAGGCCAATATATCATTCCTAACTAAAGTTATTGAGCGGAAACCATTTTTCTATGTTTAGTAACAGTGACCTTTACGTTGATTCCACTGGGGTAGGGCCTGACATACCATAGTATTCGTCTACTTAAGTGTAACGGAGCTTACTGAGCATTAAAACCATAAGACGCTAACTACAACCACAAAAACATTATCATTTGTTTCATATATTGCATGGGTATTGCTGCCAATAAGCAATACATCCATTCACATGATAACAATATTTCAACTATAATTGAATTGAATGCTGTTTAACGGCTAACCAATAGGGCTTACCTGATGTGAAATAATATTGTGGAAGTTTTCGTGATAAAAACGGGGTATATTCATGGATTTTCTTCATAATATGCGCAAAATTAAAGTACGCTTCAAGGATTAGCAAATTTGTTCTGGTGTATTTTCAGAAGTTTTCCAAAGTGTTTTCCAAAAGTACCAAATTTCACAAAAAGATAATATCAGTCGAGGGTAGCGTACATTTTTTGCGTTCGAATGCGCTTTCTTTGGTAGAAAATGGTTAAGAAAAAAAATCTTATCGTACTCTGAAGCTTTCAATGTGTGTGAATGTTTACAATTTTTTCTTCAAGAATTAGCAATAATGACGTCATAGGGCATGTGGTATAGTCTGGTTAAAGCCGTTTATATTGTATCTATAGAGTTTTGATTTTCAAAACATATACATGTAAGTTATATATATAATTATATATCTCGTCACTAGCAGGTTTAGAAACGGTGTACATATTTTGTAAAATGTGCCTGTTGATGGCGGTATAGGGACTTTAATATCTCTTCCTGGTCGATAACTGGAACGGTATCTTGCCGTAGAGTTAGTATAAGCCAGCTAATATTGATTTATTGCATGTTGTGTGCTACATAACGGACAATTGCAAAATATCATGATATTGGGTTTCTGAGGGTCTGTCTCACAACTGCAAATGTTAATGCATGTAACTAGTCTGGTACCCTTCCCCTACTGCGCTCGCTACTCTCTCTTCGTGGGGTCAGGCAATAGTCTGGTACCCTTCCCCTACTGCGCTCGCTACTCTCTCTCTTCAAGAAGAGAGAGTAGCGAGCGCAGTAGGGGAAGGGTACCACACTAGCATGTAACATATGGCATTGAAATGTAAAAAAACTGCGTTTAGACTATCCCTGATACAACATGCCCTGTATATTCGACATACCGTTCATTTACCTTTTTGCATTATTATCGCTGGGGAAATGTTTACGGCCAGGTATTGAAAATCTGCCGCGTGTTCTGAAATGATGCTAGAAACTATTGTAAATTACAGTTTCGTAATACAATGATAATAGCGAGCTCAGCGCAAGCGAGCTCTACGGTAACGCGAGTAGCAAATACTACAGGGAAAAAAACCTTGGTAAAAAGTCAAAACACAGTTAACTCCCTTAGTCAAACAAACTTAACTCCCTTGTTAAGGGGAGGTCATGTCTGTATTCGTTCCAAACGCAGTTAACTCCCATGTGTTTGGTATCCGGCCCACCTCTATTCGCGTTGGAGCTAGTCCATCCAGTTGGCAGGTTACCAGACTTCATCGTTAATGTGACGTCATTAGTAGGTTAACAACCGTTGGTAATTATTGCGGCCGATTATTTCCAGCTGGATAAAGAAAGTCAAGGTAACAGTAGATCTACCTAAACTTTAAAAGCTACTGCAGTATCGATAATCTAAAATACCATGATTAAATGAAAAAGCATCGCACTTTAGTGATATATATATCTAGTTATTCTGTACCGTAAAGTCGGTGGGTGGGGAAATTTTAACCACTGCTGTGCCAAGTTTCCATGAGACAGGAGTTAGGAAATAGTTTTTAATACACGTGTACTCTTGTGAAAATGAGCATATGGGCTCGGTTTGGTAATATTTCAGTACATTGAGAATAGAACAAAATACACTGTTTTCGAGCCGTTGTCATTTATTCCAACACTAAGGGATAAGAACACAGTTACAGGCAGCACACACTACCAACGTAGGGTCAGCCAGACTTACTTGGACATTGCATTGGACATGGGACTTGAGCAGATGGTAGACTTCCCTACTAGGCAACAGAACACCCTTGACCTCATTTTCACCAGCCACCCAGGCTTCAAGATCAGGTGTAAACCATTGCCACCAGTCGGACTGAAGAGTGACCACGACATTGTTCTGTACGACACAGCTCACCAGCCTATCCGCATTAGGATCCCACGAAGGAAGATCTACCTTTGGAAGAAGGCCAATATAGAGGGAATCAAGGACTCCATATCAGACTTTGGGAGGATATTTATCCAGGAAAACTTTGCAACATTAGAATTTAGAGTCCATGTGGGCCTCCTTCAAGTCAGCAATCGAATCCATAATCGACACTCATGTGCCAACAAAGATGACCAGCTCTAGATTGACTAATCCGTGGATCAACACATCTATTAGAAGAGCCACCGGACGCAAACAGAAGGCCCACAGGAAAGCAAAGCGCACGAAGGACCCATTGGACTGGGTGAGATACAAGAGGCTACAGACAGAGGCACAGGCATCTTCCAGGAAAGCACAAAAGAAGTATATGGTAGACATAGTCAGCAGTGATTTTAAAGATAAACCAAAGCGCTTCTGGTCCTTTGTCAAAAGTAAACGACAGGAATCCAACGGTGTGTCAGCACTTATCAACAAGGACGGCTTCCTACAAAGCGAGAGCACCAAGAAAGCTGACATACTCAACGATCAGTTCCAATCTGTATACACCAAGGAAGATACAAGCAGTATCCTGGACAAAGGACCAAGCCCCTACCCAGCAATGGAAAGGATCAGCATTCACCCCAACGGTGTAACCAAGCTCCTGAAGAATCTCAAATCCCACAAAGCCACAGGTCCTGATGGAATACCTACCTTTATCCTCAAGGCCTCAGCTAAGGAACTGGCACCAATCTTGACCAGACTATTTCAAACTTCAATAGACATGGGAGATGTTCCCGACGACTGGAGGGAGGCATTAATAGTCCCGCTTTTCAAAAATGGAGATAAGAACATTGCCTCCAATTACAGGCCAGTTTCACTCACATCAGTAGTATGTAAGATACTCGAACACATCATCCACAGCAGTGTCATAAAGCACTTCATTCATCGCCAGATCCTGTGTGACAACCAGCATGGATTCAGATGTCGTCGCTCGTGTGAGACCCAACTAATCACCACCATACAGGGCATAGCCAGTCAGTTGCGTACAGGAGACGTCATTCTACTCGACTTCACCAAGGCGTTTGATAAGGTACCCCACAAGAGATTACTTTACAAACTTCACTTCTACGGAGTGAGAGGGACCACACTACTCTGGATTAAGGCATTCCTGGACCAAAGGAAGCAACAAGTTCTCCTGGAGGGCTACAAGTCTACTCAAGCTGATGTCATTTCAGGTGTTCCACAAGGAGCAGTACTGGGACCATTGTTATTCTTAGCCTACATTAACGACCTACCGGAAGTAGTTTCCTCATCAAATGCTCGCCTCTTCGCAGATGACTGTTTGCTGTATAAACACATCAAGAACGACGCAGATGCAGCACAGCTCCAACAGGATCTTTCAGCCCTAGAAGAATGAGAGCAGAAATGGCAGATGAAATTCCATCCTCAGAAGTGCATGGTGCTACATCTAGGTACTAACAGGAAGTTCTGTAAGAAGAACTCATACATGCTCTACGGTCACACTTTAGAAGCAGTTGACAGTGGAAAGTACCTAGGTGTCACTATCAGCAACGACCTGTTATGGAAGACTCATGTGGAAAATGCAGCTGGAAAGGCTTCAAGAACAGTAGGCTTCCTAAGACGTAACCTGCGGGGATGCACCAAGAACGTGAGAGAAGCTGCATACACTTCACTAGTGAGACCCACACTAGAGTACGCTTCTACAGTATGGGACCCTTACCTTGCATAGGATGTCAATAGGATCGAGCAAGTGCAGAGTCGGGCCGCTCGCTTTGCTCACAACAACTACCACGACAAGACCCCAGGATGTGTCACAAAGATGGTAAAGGACCTAGGTTGGGATACACTAGCCAACAGACGGCGAACCCACCGGCTCTCTATGCTTTTAAGAAGACAGCATGGTGTTGTAGACGTAGATGCAAGCCAGATATTGCTGCCCAACGACAGGCGCACCCGAGGCAGCCATCGTCTACAACAGCCGACAGCAACATATAGAGTATACAAAAACTCCTTCTACCCCCGGACCATCATCGAGTGGAACCACCTACCCACTTTAGTCACCGATGCTGCTACGATCGAGGAGTTCAATGTCGCCCTTGGACACTACCAGGCGACTATCCTAGCAACTCAGTAATCTCCATTAGGTCATGTACATAGTTTTAATTTGATATACCGATTTTTAACTGTAAATACCCAGGGAAGGAGGCGGCTGTCTCACTCCCATCACAGGTCATATGTACAGTCTCTCTTGAGAATCCTGACCTTAACCGGAAGAAGAAGAAGGTACACATATCTGGAACTTTTTTCCTTCAACTATCCATGTAGAAGTCCTGAAAATCAAACGTCTTAACCCCTGTCGATATACTTGTTTGTTCACAAGTTTCACTTCCGTACACAAAATGTTCATTTCAAATTGTTTACCACATCTCTGTGAGTAGGCAGATGGCGTTATGCGGTTCCCTCCACAGTCAGCAAATAGTCCTGCAAAACAAAGCTCAGTGCTAATAAAAACTGCCAAACGTTGCGTTTTATATAATGGTCTAGTAAACACAGTATTCAAACACATTTTTTCACAAGTAACCAGGCCCTGAACTGTCAACACATTTTTTTTTAAAGTACTACTTTCGCGGGTAACGACCCGGAAGCAAAATAATACCAGTCTGACACCATATACACAAATATAATACACAGCTAAACGCATATCAACTGGAATTATTTTATTGTTAAAAAAAAATGTCATAAGATACAAGACAGAAAAGAATACATACTTTAGTAGTAGTCTAAGTGTTTGTTTATCCTCGCCATTGGCAACTATGACTTTTGGCGAGCTTTTCAAAAGAAGATTAAGTCCAGTGTTCGTCGGATGTCGTTACATCAATCGGATCCAGTGGAAATTACAAGTTGCAGAAGAATAGTTGAGTTGGTGGCAGGTGGGTGGGTTGATTATCTATAGTAGTTTAAGTTGTAGAAGATTAAAGTTGATCCAAGTAGATTGTTGTTTCGACGAATGGGATGACTGCAAAGATGGTAAGTAGGTCAATCCCATTTCCGGCTCGAAAAGATGTTTAGAAGCTCTCTGACCAATCAGGGCACGGACGATTTAAAGCCTCTCTAGTAGGACAATCCGCGTGCATGTGAAATTCTGCGCTGTCACCACTAAGCAGGTCAATCCTGTTGGTTGTAAGTCCCGTGATGTTTATGTCTGTATCCGTGGTGGTTATACGTCTCAGTAGAATCCAAGAAATGGCCCTCAGAAGGGCCACGGTACCACCCTAGTGTGGGGTGTATACCTAATCGGAACGTGTTGTATCTGTACTCAGGACTGCCTGAGTACTACACTTTCAACGTTCAGCTCGATTGGACTAGCTGGTACCGAAAGCCCACCGGGCCCGACGTTGATGGTGGACTATGGTGGTAGTCACGTTCTAACAACACTTACAACGTTCGGCCCAATGGTTCGATGTGTAACAACCACAGGGCCCGAAGTTGATGGTTGACGTTGATGGTAATTCCCTGCAGGACGTGTCGACATCGCTTGGTTACTTAAAGAGTTGTAGGTATCATCAGTAAGTAAGTGAAAAAGCTGACCAAGCCTCAATCCGTTGTTGACGGACAGGTCATGCTGGTTCGGTGGTCTGAACGGGAATGTAAACATACTTTAAAGCTACAGAGTCCCTATATCAATCTATTTCTCTTTGTAGGCGTGTCTTTATTTGTAACTTCATGTTCACCAGCTCATGTCGAAATCGGGTATTTAAGCGAGCAAATATAGCGCAGGAAATCATTTACTGTACATGTATACATCGACCAGTGCACATCGTACCTATACACAGGTAACAGTAATTTTTACAGAAAGTTGAACAGTTTTCTTTCGAACGCACAACCTTCTGATTTCAAGTCCTGTGCTCTATCCACTGAACTCAGAAGTACAACGGTACTTGAGAAAATAGTATACTAACTACCATTTATTATGAGGTAAAATAACTGAACATATTTGAACGCAACTAAAGATGGATCAGTAAATATGCAGTCCATATTATCGCACGTGTAAATTAACATTGCCTGGTGTAATACTGTATCTTATCAATATGAAACTAATACTTCGCCTCAAATCAACCATATCTCGACTTGTTATTTAGCTCTTGATGAGTTTGTGTGCGCGTTGTTGTTATTACGTAATGCCTATTTAGTGTTAAAAATGCTACAAAATACCAATAAATAGCAGTGGTCTAGAGGTTCAGCGTACATCTTTCAAATCTTACAAGTGCAAGGCTGTGGTTCAAATTCTGTTAGGGGCAACTATTCTTTTATCACATATATTCTGTATCGATTTCTCCTTATATACAGACGTTTGGGGTGTTCGTCGATTTGAAACTACTTCACACGTGACTCATTCATATTCATGAGTTATTACCAGTTAAAATAGGGACTGTACAGCTTTAACAGAATTTGTCTCAGGCCTGAAACAATACTTCATATTGACTAACCGATTATAACTGATGATTGACCGGTTACCGATACACCCTACCAATGGTAACCAATTACCGATTGTAAATTTCAACTGATTGCCCATCACTAGTAAATGACAGATGACATTATTTGGATCTTGCCTTGTTTTTGCAGCGTATTAGCAGCACAATTTTGAAAAAATTATATATGCGTCTCATTTCGAATAAACTTCGGTTTATTGAGCTAATTGCTCAACATCTGGCATACCTGAATAGAAAATGGCTATTCTGTGGTCTAAAAATACACTGATAAGTGATGGGCAGTCGGTTGAAATTTACCAGCGATCAACCGATCAATCATCGGTTATAATCGGTTAGTCAATATGAAACATAACGTGTATGTTAATCTGAGTTTGAGGCCTTGAACTTAGAAGTATTACGGATTAATCAGGTATTCTTTCCTGTCTTGTGTCTTATACCATTGCCATTTCAACATCAAAACAATTATAATTGATATAAATTTGTTTATTTGTTTATTTTCACAAGTGTGGTCTCATGGAAAATCAAGTTTATTTCTATTTTGAACATTAAGTGCATATTTACATGCAATAGACTTTCATAATCAATCATCATAATCGGATGCCTAAGTAACTGATGATAGATTCGGTTACAATCGAATAATCGGTACATCACTAACACTGATGATATGTTATCTTTCTGGCACTGTTTATGATTTTATCATTTATCTTACCTCCCAAGGCACATTACTGTTGATAATATAAGAACAGATTAATAATATAAACAGTATATTTAAGAATTGATTCACTAATTTTCAGTATTCCTGGGGTTTTAACGACGGCAGTGGTTGGCAAATTTACCATAAAATGCAAAGTGAATGGAAAATTTAGCATAAAACCTATTTATGGTAAAGTTGCCACTCACTACCTCCGTTCAAATCCCAATATTTACATTTCTATTGCATTGACCTTTATTTGTTGCATTTAAATTCCCAGTGAAGTAACACTTTTACGTTTTGGGCAGAGTTAATTAAAGCAAAAAAAGGTATAGTTTATTCGTATGATTAACTTGAGAACTGCCGTAAGTTGCTTTAAAAAAGCGTGCAAGGTTGGCAACGTCACTGTTACCAAGTGTATAAAAGGATTAAATTCAATATTTCTATATTTGTACGGGTTATGAAAAACATTTAAGCTAGTTTAAATTTAGCAAGCAGTGTCTCGGACTTCACACACTTTAAACTAGCCTAATATTTTGGATAGCCTGTTGAAAGATCTAAATATTGAATTAAATCCTTAAAAAAGCAATTCTTCGATGGATAAATCTAGTTTTTCATTTGCCTGGCTCTAGTACATGCTTGTTAACTTCCCTCTGCTAGGAAATATTTTCCTTTTTGCAGTGTTATACAGTAGCTTCTTGAACATACATTTTTAATGGCGTATCAACACATTATCTAAGGTTATTTAAAGCCGCACCAGGCAGAGGAGAAGGACATATAGGAATCATATAACCTTCAATATATGGGACTGCCCACTTTATGACCGGCGCATCCATGGCCGGGATAGTAAAGAGGCTGCGTCTAAAACTTTCTCGTCTCTCATAGCTACAGGTTTGAATCCCACTGTAAGCTTGACTCGTCAAGTGAAAAAGTGTCAATAATCACGGACGGCTGGAGCTATACAGTACTGGTTCTACCCAAGAAAAAAAATGGATTTGCTTCTACCACAAAAAAAATAGACCGTCATATATAGCCTAACATGTGCTAAATGACCTAAACATAACACAACATTCAAACAGTTTATGTCCACATCAAAAAGACAAAGCTAAGAAATTAAACGCATTCCCATGGGCACATTGAAACACTCAGTGGTGCAAGTAAGATCTCTAGATTCAAAGTCTACCATGCTGTGTCACAACCGTTTCAGAAATTAAGACGTTTTAGACAAATGCTATCAATAGTGTTTGCTGAATCGATCATAAAACTGTGTTTTGAAAATATGTGGGTTTTTTGTTGTTGTTTTTAATCTCTTTTATATTGTTCAGTGCCATTTCTGCCTTAATTAAGCTGCACCCGTAGATGTCCTGAATGTTCAGGAATGTCCAAGAAAAGAATATAGTATGTGTCAGTCTTCCATTGTTTGTGGTTGTTTATGACTGCGTTCTGCTTTAATAGTAGAACTCAGCATTAATAACCTGCAACGGATGGCTTGAACTTGCAACCAAACTAAAAAGGACTGGATGTACATGTACCATTAATGAGGCGCAGTCATCTGTGGTTGATGGATACAATAGTGGGATAAGTGATGTACCAAACAATCAATTGTGGGCAACGATTAGTTATTTAGTAATTGATATTAAGTTATGACATTCCACAAGAGATCATTGCAGAAAATATTATCGCTGAAAACAAAACATACAAGCCGGGAAACATACAAGCTACTTAGTCAAGAATCCGTCGGATTACCACCATCTCAAAATAGTACAAAATAAACTCCTTTTTTATATACAAAGAAAGTTACATTTTTTCGCGTACAATGCGGAGACGGAGAAGCGAACCCGAGCTGCATTCCTCTAGTGACATTGGTGAGAAGTGAGTGAGTTCAAGTACGTTATCCAGACGTGATTTTATATTTTGTAGCGCATCCGTGGTTGAGAGGGTAAAGACGCTGCATTGGAAACCATCTCAACGCTGCGAGTTAGAATCCCACTGGGAGCTCGACTTGTAAGTGTCAATTCTTATGAATGACGGGAAGTATACAGTATGTGTCTTACATCTTCTACCCAGGAATAAGTCAGTTGTCTGCTTCCACCACTAAAAGATGTTGACCGTCATACATAGCCTAAAATGTGCTGGAAAATGACATTTCACACCAAACAAACAAAAACGATTTAAGTTTTATTTCAATTGCCCTTAACAAAAATGTTCTTGTCCGGTCCATGTGGTAAGTAGCATCCATGGGTCCTTTATTCAAGGTCATGCAGTTTTCATGTCCAGTCATACTCTTAAACGCCTTCTTTTTCTTTTGAGTAAAGAGCTAGGAACTTCATACATGTAGATCACAATTAGCTCTTAAAATAATGAGAGCTACCTAATTGGCATATGTGTTTTCAATAGACCGTGTGTTGCACATTAAATTGATGTTTACATGTTCAAGGTCAGTGTGAATACTGATGTACTTCTGGTGTTCATTCCAATAAGCTGTCCAACACCGTTACCGTATCATTAATATATTGAGCATGAACATCACTTAAGTTCAAGGTCAAGCATCTTGCGCAAGACATTTTCCCTTGGCTTTGTCCGTCTGATGGGGATGGTAAATAGAAGGTCCAAACTAACAACGGCTATCCTGTCTGCATGTTAAATAATTATTACAATTTTTCTGACAGTTAGAGTAGGGCAGGGTTTCACGATTAATCTATTCTTCACCTCTTACTGAGATGGCTATAATAACCATAATGTGCTGATGATTGTTTTAATTTGCATTCCAGTTTTTTTTTTAATGAGTTGAGCTCGCTATGAGGCAGTGCCTTATTCATATTACGTAAACATATTATTAGAGGAACAATATATGAATTTGCAAAAAACGTTCTCGATACTAAATTTAATTTGATTTCAGTTTTCTAATGATATTCACAACTAAATCTAACTATATTTGTTGTAATGAAATATAGTAAACAACTGTTTGTACATGCCGTTTAAGTTAGACATGTTATAGCAACAAGGCAGACATTTGAACACGTGTAGGCGTTTATCTTTGTATTCAAACACGAACACATTTATAACCTAGTTTGGACCTAGTTTTAAAGTAGCTATTCTGCCCTAAACAGCTAAATTTTACAACATACATACACCGTTTCTAAACCTAATGATGACGAGGTATATATATATAACTTACATATTTTGAGAATCCAAACTCTATAGGCACAATATAAAGGCTTTAAACAGCCAGGGAAAACCCCAAAACTGGAGCGTTGAATTAAAGAGTTACCAACTCACAATTCATTTTACGCATATTCAATCATCAGCTATTGTAAGAACCCCTGTAAGAAAACCTCTACTTTTAATCAGCACATACACATTATTATATGACCTAGACTAGCACCTGGATAGAGTTTTGATTTGTCATTTGTTAGTGCCTTTAAACTTATAACCATGTTTTAATACATTTATAAACGCGGTGGTGGCTAAGTGGTAGAGCGTCTGTCTCGCATTCGGGAGGTCGTGTGTTCAATTCCCGTCCGGTCCATACTAAATACTTTATACAAGTGGCATGAGTAGGTTCATTGGTTGACGTTTAGCATGATCATGTGGTAGTTCTAGAACAGATCGGCCCGTTGTCAGTATTATGTGATTGGATGGGTTATCATGCTATGTGTCTGATCATTTGTCTTTTAGTGTTACAGTACTATAAAGTTAATCATAGAGTTCACTGCTACAAATAGACACGAGATATGACAAAAAAAGCAGTTATTAAAAACGACGTTAAGCCACGTATAATACAAATTCAAAAGACGCATTGTATATCGAGGGCTGATATAAACAATGATGTAAATAGTGTTAATTTTCTCTTTGACGCTGCTTGCATATATATCGAAAAAACGAAAAACTCCTGTTTTACCAGGAACATTACAAATTCTTTTGTTTTACGCAGTTATTGTATGTGTTGTACATAATAATCAGCTGTTACTATAAGTATACTGAACAAAAAAAGAAACTTCCTCATTTTAAGTTTTTAAGCATAGGGTTGACTTTGTTACACTTTGTACACCAATCTAGATACAATTTCATCATTATATACTTATCATTCAGTCATTCTGATCAATATTAATAATCATCAAAAACCAGAGTTGGTGTGTTGCTGCTAAAACATGTTTTATTAAAATTGCGAAATCACTATATTTGTATTATAAAGGGAGGTAATCTGAAAATATTCATTCTTGAAAGCTTTATGGCGCAAAAGTGAGTGAACAGGTCAGCTTACTTTCTCCGTATTTTTGGTGCTGAGGTTATCTTCTGTTTATTTCACTAGAACAAAACTGTGTTAGATCAAAGTTTAAACCACAAGACCTGGAAATGCTGTTTAAACCAAAACAAGGGGAATAACTTTGCGTACAAGTTTGATTCAACGTACAAGTTTGATTCAAGGAAACTTGTTTTCATGACATAAAGGAATTAACATATAAGACCAAACAAAATATATTTTCATTGTGTTTACATGTATGGGTAAAGTTGCGGAAGTTTATTTTTTTGTTGAGTATATAACACTAAATTGTATTTTGAAATAGTTTAAAAATGTGAATTTATTCAAATGCAGAAACACATTACAACCGCAAGGACATGTTTTTAAGTATCGAGTGCCGGAGAAATTAGGTTGCACTGTGACACACGGTTGAGGTATTTGACAGCCTTTACAAGTAAACAAGTGGCCCACACAGTTAATTTAGTTCCCTTAGGACCATTTATGAGGGTCTCACAGTGGTATTGGGGAACAAGGGTACATGGTCATTTATTTTTGGAGAACAAGGGAACATTGTCTGTTATTGGTAATATTGGGGAACAAGAGAACATTTGAAAAATACGTTTGGGGAACAAAGCAAAATGTTTTTTTTGGTCATATTTTCAGGGAACAAGGGAACATGGACCCATCGGAGGGCTTTATTTATACGATTTTCATTGAACTCTTCATGACCATGACGTCAACATTTTAATTTCATTGTCAAACTTTGGACATAGGGATAATGCATGCCAAGTTTCAAGTTTCTGCAAAAATAAGGATGTAAGGCGTGTTTGCTTTCAAGGTGAGCTAATCCTGAAATGAATGTTAAAGTGGTTACCTTTGAATTGTGTTGTCGTACGATACAGAAATTAATTGGATCAACGTCAAATAAACTTATTTATTGCTAATCTCTTACGAATAGGGCTAAAGAATAAATTGTAAAAACATGTTTCCATTTGATGTAAAAATATATAAATTTAAAGTAATAACTAATCGGGCTACACATTTAAATTTACACAATAACCTCGATCACGCAGATTACAGCGTTAACGTTGTTTCATGAGGTAATCGGAGAAAAACCACACTTCTCCGAGACGGCGACCTCATTATCCTCCCACGTACAATGCCGATACTGGGAATAGAACCCGTGCTGATTTGGCGAGAAGCGAGTGCGCAACACAATGCTACCGTCTGCGCTACCCCTACCTGTAATGAATATATCTGTAAAAATAAGTAGGTCATTGTACAACTTTTGAGTTTACGAATTTAACTGAACGAAAACACAATCTTATGACAATCAAAATCATTGTATGTTGATTTTCGGTGACAATGACATTATTACATAAACGGTCAGTTGTTCAGTAATTGGTTTATGCATGCAAAATAAACAACTCGATAGCTCACTGAATATTTGCCTAATCGATTAAATTGCAGTAGAAAATAAGGAAAACACTACGAAAACATGATGATAAGTAGATAGGAAATACCATGTCTCCTTGATACTTTTTGCACTGAGGGATCTCACCAATGCAATCGGGTTATATTCCCCTCTCAGAGGTGTAATTATAGGATACGGTGGCCACTTGCTCAAACACGTGTGGTTTTCCCGCATTCTATATTCTGACGCCAAGATCACATCAACGCTGTCATCTCGGTTTGAATTAACTGTGGTAGTTTGCCTGCTGTATATATTATACATGAGTAGTTCCTATATTGATTTTATTCTTTCTTTTTTTCAATTCTATCGTCCTACAGGTCTTTATTGTTGTTCCCTTCAGGCCTTATTAGAATTACTTATTCCTTTGATCTATTGATCTTCCTTCCTTCCTTCCTTCCTCCCTCCCTCCCTCCCTCCTTCCTTCATTAATTCATTCCATCCTTCCTTCTTTCTTTCCACCCTCTTACTTCCTTCCTTTTTCCTTCTTTCTTTCTCTCTATCTCCCTCTAACCCTCCCGTCTTCAATAATGTGATAAAGATGTTTTTAATAAAAAACGCAGTATCAAACTATATAAACGATAGGCGTAGGTTTGTGCATAAACCAGGTGTTTTGAAAGAAGATATTCAAGGTTTATCTTTTGAAATAATTTACGGACATAATCTTCTTCAAAATACACAACCAGTTAAAATAGCTCTTTATGTATCAGTGTTTATGCACCTAGGTAACACTAAACATATTACCTAATATACCTCAATTTATGGGATTACCACATCCGGTAAATCACCATATGCTCATTATGGATGCATTTCCCTCCATCCATTTTCTGTTTAGTAATTGATTACTATCATTATTAGTAATATAAATAGTAATAATACTACATGTAGCAGTAATCGCAGTCGTAGTCGTAGGAATAGTAGTAAAAATAGTAAAAGTAGTAGTAGTAGTAGTAGCAGCAGTAGTAGTAGTAGTAGTAGTAGTAGTAGTTGTAGTAGTAGTAGTAATAGTAGTAGTAGTAGTGGTAGTAGTAGTAGTAGTAATAATATAAGTGGTAGTTGTAGTAGTAGTATCAGTAGCAGTAGAAGTAGTAGTGGTAGTAGTAGTAGTAGTAATAGTAGTAGTAGTAGTAGTAGTAGAAGTAGTAGTAGTAGTAGTAGTAGTAGCAACAGTAGTAATAGTAGTTGTTGTTGTTGTTGCTGTAGTAGTAGTAGTAGTAGTAGTAATTGTTGTTGTTGTTGTTGTTGTTGTCGTAGTAGTAGTAGTAGTAGTAGTAGTAGTAGTAGTAATAGTAGTTATAGTAGTAGTAGGTGTTGTTGTTGTTGTTGTAGCAGTGATTGTCATTGTCATCATCCTTCTTCATCATCAGAAACAGAAACACATCCCGCTATATATCATTTAGAGGATTGTTACAATCAAAGAAAAATATATTATACATAATATATGTATTGCCTATGGAAAGATAAAAATATCGGACAGGGAAAGCAGCATTCACGGACGACAGTCAACCATAAAACACAAAAACAAACACGCAAACAGACAAACGAGAAGACAAATGTAATGAAAAATGCAAACGACATCACAAACACAAACGGGTTGACAATAGGGCTACCGCCTTAGAACGTTCAGTGGCAACAAAGGCCTCTGAGGGTTTAAACCGGTTCTAGGGTGCGCCAAACCTCACACTTACCTTATTGTCGTCCCATTAAATCAGGGCAGTGTAAATAAAGAAATCCCCGTCATGATCTAATCTTTAACCAACAAGGCAGCATCAATAGGCAATATAAATAAAACACAAATATGCTCATGTAAATATAATACAAAAAAACAATTTCCTAGAAAGCCACACTGAAGGTACTCAATGACTTGGCAGAGGCCAGAGCAACAAGAGAATAAACCATTAAGAGCACGACAAGAAATACCATAGACAAGCATCAAACGTCATCGTCCCAATGGGCGGCTTTAGATAGGCGTCATCATAGGGTCCGCAGCCTGTCCGGTCAATTAAAGAGGAAAGCATAGTGGCGAACTGAAAAGGGTCCACCACAAAGCATGCAGTACGTTGCAAAATGATAGGGTCATAACCTCTTTTGATAAACTTTTTGACAAGTTTAACAAAGATTGTATGAAAGTGATCATGACCAAGAATCTTACGAAGTTTATAGATCACATCACCATAGAAGTCAGGTTGTGATAGTCCTTGTCGCAGAAGAGTCCTTAAATTACTTTTATATTTGGGAAGAAGATCAGGGTTAAGATAATAACATTTTGGAAAGGTTTTACGAAGTTTATGGTAACGGTAACCCTGATGGAGTAGCTTTTTAGTTATACAAAGATTACGAATATTAAAGTTCTCAACTCGAGTACAAGCTCTTGAAACCCGAAAAAGTTGAGACACATACACCCCATAAGAAGTTGTTCGGGGAACATACCCATCCAAGTGGGGATAATTAATAATGTCAAAATTAAAATCATCTCTCTTGTCATAGATTTTGCTAATTATTTCACCATTTTCAATCGAGAGATCTAAATCAAGAAAAGAAGCATTATTATCAGATATATTACCTTTGAAGATCTTTAGGATAAATAGTACTAACCATGGTTGGAAAGAAAGGGTTCAGCATGAAATCTCTTTCATAGCAAAATGAAAAAGAAATCTGCAACAAGTGGTGCACAGTTTGTACCCATAGGGATACCAACAATTTGTCTATAAACGGTGGTTCCATACCTGATGATGTGGTAAAGTTGTATATAGTGTAGAGAAATCATAAGTGCTTATAGATGAAACATGACGTTTATTGAAAATTTGATCAAGAACGTCTCCTGATTTTTTTATAGACCAAAACAAATTAATCCCAGAGTTTTCATAAGTTTTATCACAATATCGTTTAACGTGATCTTTAACGGCAGTAAGACAAGAAGTTAAAAGTTTGGAGATGTTTGTTATAGTGCAGTCACTAGAATTCGAAATAATGCGGGCCTTATATGGATTTTTATGTAATTTAGGAATCCAGTACATAGTAGGCAGTTTGTTTTGCTTTTCGTCTACCACAGCCTTGAAAGTAGTGCACCGAGTGATATGTGTGAAAACAACATCCTCCTCAGTAGAATGTACTGGAGTATACGAATTGGTACTGCCGAGTTCCAGAGATAAATCATTGACGTAATGTAGGCGTCAAACAATAATTACATTATTAGCTGCTTTATCGGCAGGAACTAAAACAAATTTATTATGAAATTCCTGAATTCCCGATTTCAAATTACGAAAGGAAGACCTAGGTCTCGGAGGAAGTAAAGTGGGGTTAGTGTTATAAAAGTTAATACGTGTATCTATAATTTTAAGAATTGACTTTTTACAAGTAAAAAGCGAGTTTGGGTCCGCGTGTTCTCTACGTCACCATTTTATACTAAAATCTTCAATGGAGTGTGCGATCTGGGCAATACAGGCATTAAAATCAATAATTGAAGGTAATCTATATTTAGGACCTTTCGAAAACAAATGCCGAATACGTTTATCAACAATATCAAAATTACCAGTGATGACATGACCTGCTGGAGCATAGCAAAAGTTTGATGTGTTACATTCGCATTCACTAGAAGTGTTATTTAGTATATCAAGGTCAGAAACAATTTTGTTGCAGTTGAAAATAATATTTCTAATAGACTTTTTGTGCTTATAACAAATTACAGGACTTTCGGAATTTTTGAGAAAACAAATTGGGATAGAATCAACTACATGAGCATCTCGAAAAATACTAGGCATGTCAATAAAATCAATACCTTTGTTAATATATAGTAGTTTTAGAAAATGCCTGACGTGATCAGATTCCTTGTCAATATGGGGACGGAGAATATGTTGTGTGTAGCTTTGAACTATGGAAGCAGTGTTATGCAAAATGATCTGTACGAATGAAAATTGTGTCTGCTTCCTCGTCGATCAACTTCAGTGAAGAAATGGACAAAGAGGTAAACCCTGAAAGCATAGAGTGCTTTCCAGACTGTTTAAAAATAGTATGTAAATCAGGACAGAAATAATTACACGCGATTTACGTTTGATGTTACCATTACGCCTAAGACCGTGAGACCTAGATTTACGCTTTCGAATAGAAAATATAGAAAAAATGTCAATATTAGAATCTTTAGAAATATTTCCTTCTTGATAAATATTGTCATTAAGGCCAAGTGGATATGGTGTCTGTAAGTTTTTCATCCACTTAAGTTCTGCAATATGTCTAGCTTTTATTTTAAAGTTTTAGTAGCATCATCATCAAAAATGATATATTCAACCGGTTGAACAGTTACGTTTCTAAAAGTATGACCTGACTGACGAAAGTGTTGGTACAAGTATTTTCTTAACTTTTTAGAATTACCTGCATTATATTTGTGTTCTCGAAATCGAACTTTTAAGGAACGACCCTTTGTCCAACATATTGTATACCGCAACGTGGTGCATTTCAAGTCAGAACATAAATGACTTGAGACGTACGTCAATCAACATTTGAAGCTCGACATACATTAAACAATCTACCATTGACAGCTGATTTAATTGTGGACTTGCAAGATAAATAATTGCAACAACTGCACCTCTTAGCATTGCACTTATTAATAGAGGGAAACACCCTGCGTCTTGAATGAACTAAGTATAACATTGTTAACTATATTGGCCAGCAAATAATGAATGCACACACTTAATGAATGAATGAATGGTGTTTTACGGCACGTCGACACATCTATATGTCATATTGTGCAAAACAACTGATGAAAGATGAAGAAATGAAGTAGTAATTAAACATTAATGTAAATATATAGATAAAACTATTTACAAATAACTGATGGTATGGTAGTAATATAAACTATTTATGTAAGCAACAAATGCCCATCAACGCGTATATAAACAAGTAAATATATATAATGAATGAATGAAAGGTGTTTCATCGCATGTCGACACATAGATAGGCGCGCAAAAACTGAGGAAAGATGAAGAAATGAAGTAGTAATTAAAAATAATGTACATATATAACGATAAAACTATTTACAAATAAAGTTTCCTTTTAAAAGGAACGGCTTGCCTGTGCAGGAACGGAAACAGAAATATCATCGATTATACATTTGCGATTTGTGCATTATACAGTGTGTTTTTTTTGTCCGTGTGTATGCTGTGTTATGATCATAATGTTTAATCGTTATTTTTACTAAAACATAATTAAAACATAAATAATATCCATGCTTACAACAGACTGATAAATGATCATCAACATCCCTCATTAAATGTTAGTTCATCATGGTCAGATACCACTATTGATTTGGGCTTCTGATGGGTTGAAAAAAGTATAGGGTCTATTAGGGCATATAGTCAGATTGTAAGGCAGATTCTGATTGGATTAAATTACCCAAATCATAACAAATCCCCATAAAACATCAACTTATTATATTTCCATCATAAACATGTTGATTTAGGATATTTTGACTGAAATTTGAATTTGTATGGATACAACTGTACTGAGAATATATTTGCAAAAAGTAGTATTTCTTGACTGCCATTCTGGGAGTGGCCACATTCAGTGAAATATTAGAGGCTGAAAGCATCACATTACCCCCAATTTGCTGGTCATTTTTGAGTGTCTCTAAGATAGTTCTTTAAAAAAAGTTAGGTTTTATCATGCGTTCCGATATACGAATAGGTGTTGTAGGCCAAAAGGCTATAATGGAGGCCTATGGGAAATGCAATATTGGTATATGACCTCATCAGACATATGTGGGCTGAACGTCAGACGGAACCATGGCTAAAGGATGCTGATTTATAAACACTACACCTGGTATTGGTTCCAGTGCTGTTAAATGTACACGTTAAACGCTGAACCTGTGAGGAAAGAAACAGTTATTTCCGTATTGGTCCCCGTAGCGTCAAGCGTTCAAATTTTGACCAGAGAACCGGTTACTTCCGATAAAAAATTGAAATTAACATTGGTCTGCGTTGTTAAATCGTTCAAGCTTTGAGCAGGAAACCGGTTAAATCCTGTGAAAAACAGAAATTAATAGGCTAGCACCCGAAGGTGCAAGCCAATAAGGGATGATATGGTAGTAATATAAACTATGTATGAAAATCAACAAATGCCCGTCAACGGGTATATAAACAAGTAAATATATATATAAGAATATATTATAATGATTTATATAGTCCGATTTCTTTGAGTAAATCTAAAACAAGACTAAAATCTATAGTATCAAATAGTCTTTCATAGTATTAACATTGTAGTACCTTTGACGCAAAGGATTAAAGTCTACACATTCCAACAAGATGTGCTTGACCGTTAACAGTGCAAAGCAGGGTATACATTCTGGTAATTGCTCACCTTGTAATACATATGAATGAGTATAACGTGTATGCCCTATCCTGCACCGGGCTAGGACAACTTCTTCTCGACGAATTGGTCTTCTAGAAGAGCGCCATTCTCCGAGTAAGGTTTACTTGGAGTTTATTGTTAACTGACAAATCCCAAGCGGCTTGCCAAGAGTTACGAATAAATGTGTTAATATAACTTTTAAAATTAGTATAAGGTAATTTAGCTTTAGGTATATGTAAACCTAATGCTGCTTTAGCAACACTATCAGTTCTACTGACTGTAGAGGGGTCAATCACTAAACATGCAGTGCGCTGTAAAACCAAAGGGTTATATCCTTTTCTGACGAACTTCCTGATTTAATTTGTAAAGCGGTCAGGAAACCGTCAGACCCCTTTAACTGTCGAAGTTTATAGACCACATCTCCATAAAAGTTCCACTTGCTGAACGCAACTATCCAAAACCACACATTTAAACATGTTTGTATCAATACATATTTAAAGTAGGTATCAAAGTCGAAGGAAAATATATCATTCACATAACGCATTCAACCGAAATCATACATTCCAAATAAAAAAACAATTACAAGGAAAAGTAGAAGCAAAGTATAGGATCCCACGAACACAATATGTATCACAATAGGGTTACCACCTTGAAACGGTCAGCACAAAAATGCCGCTGTGGATTTAAACAATTTTGTTTTGGTGCCGCCAAAATTCGTACTTACCCATATGTCAATTTAATAAAACTGGACATTGTAAATAAAGTAATCCCCGCCAGGCTATGTCTTCTAACAAATTAGGCAGCATTAACAGTCAATATAAGTAAAACACAAACATGATCATGTATATATATATAAGGGAAATTCCTACCGTTCGGCCACTTTACTATAACATGCTTCCATTTTGCGACATGTCTATATTAGCCAATCTAAACAACTTGTTTATCATTATTTTGACTTGTATAACTTAAATTCGATCGATAAACATCATAAAAGCATTCACGCGCGTTAATTGTTAATAATAAAATTATACTTATTGTTGATGTCTCCCAAAGGTTAACCATATGTGTTCATGAACAATACCAACCGTTGGACGTATGTCACCTAATGGGAAAAAGCTATAAATATGTCCACCAACGGTTGCATGCACTGTTTTTTGTAGTACTGGTAGCAAAGTATTAACAGTTGCTCTTAAGCAATTATTGTTTTAAAAATGAACGTCCTCTTACCAAACTCTATAACTTTAAAGGGACTGCAGGCGATGTGGAAGAGTAACTGGTCCCAATACATGTAAAAGAGGAAACCCTCATAGTTTGCTTCAGTTGTATGTTTGTATTTGAACTGTGCACATGCGTTAAATAATCGGCAAATTAAGTTCCGTTGCATTATTTCTTTTGGACGACGAGAATCGGTGTATATTTGTTATAAAATTAGCAAAAATGAATCATATGGAGTTCATGTTGCTAGCTGTTGTGCATATTATTAAATAAAGTGTAGTATGCAACTATATTTTATCCAAAATACGTTACTTCTGCCATAAACGCGGCGTTATCGCCAAAATGCGATGTTAGAGGTAACCTAGGGTGTACATGTATCCAAAGTACGCACGAGCATTCACCCTGTTAAAGCAAAACACATACGGAAGAATTGCATAAAACGTCCTTGTTGCCTGTTGTTATTTTTTTCTGACTGGACACATAATTCCCCCCCCCCCCCCCCCCCCCCCCCCCAAAAATGCTGCATTACTTTTGCCATAAACGCGGCGTTACCGCCATAATGCGGTCATAGGGGTTACCCAGGGTGGTCTTATAAAATACAATATGCCTGCCATTACCATGTATGACATCATAACTCAATGTTTAAGGGACACTGTCCGTAACTGTTAGATTATAAAAAACAAAATAATAACGTTGACAAACATTACACACCTTCCATTATGGACTATTTACTAAATAAAAACAAAAATGTTTGACGGAATTCAATAGCGGTACAAAAACGAGTGTGAACTCGTAGCCCACACAAACATACTATCGCGGGTAATAATAGTCGAACGTGCAATAGTCGAGCGCGCTCCTAACTGGACTAAACAGGCTAGATGTAATCCGCAAGACATACTATATAGGAAAACCGTATGTGCTAGTGGGTGTCTAATGAAGCAGGAACTGTAAATATTGCGATCCCAAGTCTTTTTTACAAAAAATAAACAAGCCTTTTATTTTTTAAACTCACGAATTTATCTCTACCTAATGATTTAGGTCTATGGCCATGTTTTCATGTATACATTTCACTGAAAGTGTCCTTTTGCCTTAAATATTGTCTGCAAATTGTTCCCCGTTGTCCCTTTTATGCACGGTTAGGATTACTAGTAATTGTGTCTAATGCTTTACAGCTTTAAAGCGGTGATTTTGCTTTTAATTGCCCAAAAATTAGCGTATATTAAAGCTACATAGTCTCTGTATCAATCGATTTCTTCTTTGTAGGCGTGTCCTTATTTGTAACTTAAGTATTTTATAAAGAAATGCAAATCCTAGCATGGGGCAATTCTTAAATCGTTTATATGCTTACATATGCTTACATTACGTAAAAAAGCTTTATTCCCACATCAGTCAAAGGCCATGTGTACAACCAAAAGGATGTTGCGAGTACTTAACATATGGGAAAAGCGGAAATGTGTGTTCTATATTATCTTGAAAAAAGGTTAACTTGGTAGTTATTTTGCAGATAAACAAAAATGAAACAAGACAATAATTGTAACTAAACACCACATAACATCTAAGTATACTTAAATACAGACGAACGTATATAATTATTGGATAAATTTCAAATTCGTCCAGCTATTTTAAATATTAGGCAAAAAAACACCGAGTCAACATAATCTTGTCAATCTTATAAGATAGTAAATCGTGTGTGAAGTTGGCTCTACGTTTTTACATTCTCCGTTCGACATTTATGCAAATGCAGACACATACACACATTTGATAAACACCGTCAAATGCGGACTTTCTATACACACCGTCAAATGCCGCCTTCCTATATATTTATATATATATATATATATATATATATATTCACAGTGAGGCATTCCAAGGCTTCCAATTATTTGAAATAGTAGGCCAGGCCAAAAACACTAAGACGACAGAATCTTGTCCAGGGTGAATATATTATCAGATTGTAAATCGTTAGTGAAGTTGGCTCTTCCTTCTACATTATCCGTTCGACATTCAAACCCAGTTCTCCGTTCTATATGCGGGCCCACATTCGCATTCAAGGGTAAATATATTATTAGATAGTAAATCATTATGAGGTTGGCTCTACGTTCTACATTCTCCGTTCGACATTCAAACCCATTCTCCGTTCTATACATTACGTGGTCCGAGTATTAACTTTCATACCCCATCCAACCCTTTCTATAAAAATCAAAACCTGGTAACCGATTTAAAAAAATCCATCGAAAATGAACGGGGTTGGTTAAGACCTATCCATCAAGCTATCGTTTTGTCGCCTAAGATTATTAGGGAATAAACAATGTTTACGTGTGCACGTTGCTTAAGGGAAATCCACCCAATATTTCAAACTTCAAAGTTTGAAGAACCCTATCTATTAAGGTATAGATAATTAATTTCGCATGAAAAGAACGTTATCTACGGGACTTAACTTGAAACCGATTTTAAAAAATCCATCGGAAATCAACATGGCCCTAACCCTAACCATCAACCATAAACCCAAACCCTAACTTCAAGAAATATGGAAATTAAACGATCGTCGCAGAGTCAAAAGCCGCTGATCAACCGGCTGCAGGGAAGTCAGATGGTTGCAGAGAAGTCAGATTGGCGAAATTGTTGGAAGTGGAAGGTGGGGTTAGTATATTTGCTTTTTGTTGCGTATTTTGCTAAAATGTTTTGAAAATGATTGTGAGGATTTGGAAAGGAATGACATAGAAAGCTTTCACTTTAAAAATCCGGTAATAAAACGACGTTAATGCATATAGCACCCTGTCTAAATATCCAAAGATTTGTAAAAACAATGACATTTTCAGAATAAACAAAAATAACGAACTGATATTCGCAATTGTAATTCAATTTAAAACTGTACAAAGTAGCTCATTAAAATAATGAAAACTTTTCGAGTTATAGCATTTTAAAGTCGACAGGATAAAAAACAATAGCGAACCGGAATGTCAGATGTGTTTTACAAGTGCGAACGAAGAAGTCAGATTGAACATTTCAGATGCAAATGGGAAGGTCAGGTTGTTTTAAGCAATTCTTTCGCGTTTTTGATGATTGCTAGGGTAAACACTGTACACTTAATACTAGTACTTGTAATAACCAATAGATGTTTTTCAGCGCACGCATTTAGTAAACATTTTACATATATGACAATCTGACCTTCCGTTCTGCATTCGAACGCAGTTCTCCGTTACGCATTAGAGGCCATTCAATATGAAACAATGTTCAAAATAATTAATAAAGAGAAAAGATGGAATAGAAAAATAAAATTCTTACATATCCAATATTATAAGTATTAAATGTAAATGCGATTTCATATCTTTGACGCACACATATGATAAACATCTTCAAATGCAGACTTTCTATAAACACCGGCAAATGCAGACTTCCTATACACAATAGCACAACCGGACGTCGTATACACAACGGCAAATGCGGACTTCCTATACACACCGGCAAATGGGGTCTTAATATGCGCACTAGAGCACGTGGCTCAATTTTAAACCAATTTTATAAAAAATCCGAACGCCACTCGACGGGGATGGGTGAGACCTATTCATCAAGCTATCGTTTGTTCACCTAAGATTATTAGGGGAAAAAAACAATTTTCAAGTGGGCACATGGCTTAAGGAAATCCGCCAGATATCTCAAACTTCTCAATTGGAGGAAACCTATCTATTACGGTACAGATCATTAATTTTGCATGACTAGGACGTTATCTACAGGACTTAACTTAAAACAGCTTACCATATTCCCACGTGCACCCGTGGCTCAAATTGCAACCGATTTAAAGAACTCATCGGAAATGGACGGAGTTGGGTGAGACCTATCCATCAAGCTATCGTTTTGTCACCTAAGATTATTAGAGAAATAAACAAAAATCCGCCTGATAGCTCAGTTTAAAGAACCCTATCTATTAAGGTATTTATAATTTGTTCGCAAGAATAGAACGTTATCTAAGAGACTATTCTTAAAATATCTTACCATATTGCCACGTGCGTTAACTTAAAATAACTTACCATATTCCCACGTGTGCACGTGGATCAAATTGGAACCGATTTCAAAAAACACATCGGAAATGAACGGGGTTGGGTGAGACCTATCTATCAAGCTATATTTTGTCACCTAAGATTATTAAGGGAAAAACAACATTCACGTGCGAATGTGGCTTAAGGGAAATCCGCCAGATAGCTCAATCTTTTCAGTTTGAAAAAAGCTATCTATTAAGGTATAGATAATTAATTTCGCATGACTAGAACGTTATATACGGGACTTAACTTAAAATAACTTACCATATTCCCACGTGCGCACGTGGCTCATATTCTAACCGATTTAAAGAATCCATCGGAAATCAACGGTGTTAGGTGAGACCTTTCCATCAAGCTATCGTTTGGTCACCTAAGACTATTATCGAAATTTCACGTGCGCACGTAGCTTAAGGGACATCCACTCGATATCTTAAACTTCTCAGTTTAAAGAACCCTACTTTTAAAGGTATAGATAATTAATTTCGCATGATTATAACGATATTTACAAGACCTAAAATCCTGTTGCAATGTTGATTTCTAACGTTCAATACAAGTTTCGAGTTTGTTGAACAATATGTGTCCACAGTGTGGACTTAGCCAATATTGTGTCTACGGGTATGGCGGCCATTACCGCCAAAAGCATGTTTTTAATAAATAATCCAGTCAAAGATAAATTAATTCATCCGTATTATATTTAATTCAATGTAACTTTAATTGATCCACTACCTTTTTTGAAACCATCTAATCAAACTTAAAACAATTCGATGCTTTGTGAAATAATCCGGAGTGATTTTTCAAACCATCTAATCGAACTTGAAATGATTCAATGCAACATTCGAAAATATGAATCAACTCAAGCGAATGTGAACCAGTTTAAAAGTAACTCGGTCAGTTTATCGATACGTGAAACAATCTATAGGAAGCTGAATTAATAGGAGACCAAAGCACTCAGTTCAATGATAAGTTAAACGAATCGGTGCATATTCGAACCATTCAGTCGAAATCGATTTAGTACGGTGATATTCGATTAGACCTTATTGAAAAGGATTTATACAGATGCTAAATGAATTAAGCTTGCAGACATAGATCTAACAACTAATCGGTGTTGCGCACAATCAATTTGACATAAAGACGAATGGCCGATACTGACAGAATTAATACGGTGTAAAGTGAATTAATTCGGTGCTTTCCCAAACAGTTGTGCGAGGGCGCCACTTGCACATATACTGAAAGGAAAAAGAAACGCGACACGGGAATTTCCGCTATATAATGTATATACTGTACAGTTAATTCCAAATATATTCCAAGGAAATCCCAAGATGTTTTGTTAAAAAGGTTGCAGTTAGTTAGAGAAAGGACACAACTGTGATGTGGTAGACGTTTTTAATCACAGTACACTTTGTAACAAGAAATTCATAAATGTTGAAGTTTCACTTTCAAAAATTGAGCCAGTTTAGTACTGTATTTAATGGAAAGAGTTTTGCAACATTTTGCCTCCTTTGTTTGCGCCAAACGCGTATTCTGTCAATAATGAAACTTTGCAGGAATACTATTTGCTGTGTTACGTGTTGTTTTAGTCTTTTTTCCGACAGGAAATATTTTGCCTCCTTTGTTTGCGCCAAACGCGTATTCTGTCAATAATGAAACTTTGCAGGAATACTATTTGCTGTGTTACGTGTTGTTTTAGTCTTTTTTCCGAAAGGAAATATCTTACGTAGCCATGTACCATTCGATTAACAGCACCATATTGTACATACAATATATAGCGGAAATTCCCGTGTCGCGTTTCCTTTTCTTTTCAGTATACATAAGCTAGAAAAGTTACTTCCTTTGTTAAGCATTCCACACTTGTTAGGGCAAGATGCGATGGTCGATGGTAAGATGCGGTGGTAAGATGCGATGGTCGATATTAAGATGCGATGGACCATCGACCATCGCCTCTTACCATCGATCATCGCATCTTACCATCGACCATCGCATCTTACCATCGAATCTTACAATCGCATCCTACCATCGACCATCGCATCTTACCATCGACCATCGATTTATGACACACATGCTACGGCCACTCTTTGTATCAAACTTGACCAAGTTTTCCATTCCCGAATATTGCATACAAGTGTTTGCGGGCGAGTGAGGAGTGCATACACTGGAGAAACAGATGAACATACTTATATAAAGGAAAGCGGACACATTTCACAATCAACTTTTTAAATGAGACTTATTGATTATAACTATGCATAAAACATGCAGTGCCTCACTTTTTAAGGTCAAGCATCCTTATATTTTACTAGTTGCCTGAAGGCCTAAAGAAACATCATTAAGAGCTTGGTGGGACAGGGGCTGTCTGGAATTTATCTAGTCAATCCGCATACAGGGTATTATCCAGGTTTTAACAAGGATGTCCGCAATTCGAGGTTGGTGAGTATTTTTTCGAGGAATTATATAGGCGCGCGCCCTACCACCCTTCCTCTCCCCACTGGAACCTACTCAAACCCAATCACAGAAAGGTGAAAATGCCAAGTTTGTTGTACTTCTGAAGGTGAGCTATAATTCCGTAATAAGGCCAAACAAAAAATATGTGTGTTTAGGGTAACATGCCAGAAAAGTAGGTAGTGTATGTACGGATTTATTTTCTCTTTTTTTTTTTTATATAGGAGCAGCATTTTTTACCCAAAACAGCCTTGCTTCTTATATTTTTCTGATAAATTGGAAACAAATTGCTAGGTTTCACCCGAAGAAAAAAATAGGTAGGGCCGGGTTATCCTAAACACACATAATTGTTTGCAAGGCCTAAGTTGAACGCTCATATAAAATTAATTATAATTGAACAAAGCAGGTTTTGTTCACCCAAACACACCCACCCACCCACCCAACACGGTTGTATAGTTTTCATGACACTCGTCTTAACATATTTATCAATTTACAATTTAATAAAATCGTCTGACTGACAAACCTGAGTTGAGAGAGAGAGAGAGAGAGAGAGAGAGAGAGAGAGAGGCCTAGTTTACATTACGATTGATGCGATGGTCGATGGTAAGTTGCGATGGTAAGATGCGATAGTCGATGGTAAAATGCGATGTTCGATGGTAAGTTGCGATGGTAAGATGGCCCTTACAGGACACGGTATGGAATGCTTATCATGGGAAGTAATTTTTCTAGCTTATGTATGTGCAAGTGGCACCCTCGCACAACTGTTTGGGAAAGCACTGAATTAATTCACTTTACATCGTATTAATTCTGTTTAGTATCGCCCATTTGTCTTTATGTCAAATTGATTGTGCGCATCATCGATTAGTTGTTAAAACGGTATTCTAGATCTGTTTATTCATTTACCGTATGTTTAAATCCTTTTCAATAAGGTCTAATAGAATATCACCGTACTAAATCGATTTCGACTGAATGGTTTGAATATGCACCGATTCGTTTAACTTATAGTATCATTAAACTGAGTTCTTTGGTCTTGCATTAATTCAGTTTCCTATAGATTGTTTCACGTAAATTGACTGAGTTACTTTTAGATTGGTTCACATACTCTTGCGTTGATTCATATTTCCGATTGAACTGTTTAGCATTGCAATGAATCGTTTCAAGTTCAATTAGATGGTTTGAAAAATCACTCCGGATTATTTCACAAAGCATTGGATTTTTTTAAGTTTGATTAGATGGTTTCAAAAAAGTAGTGGATCAATTAAAGTTACATTCAATTAAAAATAATACTGATGAATTAATTCATCTTTGACTGGATGATTTATTAGAAACATACTTTTGGCGGTAATGGCCGCCCATATACGGGACTTAACTTAAAACAACTTACCATATTCCCACGTGCGCACGTGGATCAAATTGCAACCGATTTTGAGAATTCATCGGAAATGGACGGGGTTGGGTGAGACCTATCTATCAAGCTATCGTTTTGTAACCTAAAATTATTAGGGAAATAAACAATGTTTACGTGCGCACGTGGCTTAAGGGGAATCCGCCTCATAGCTCAAACTTCTCAGTTTGAAGAAATCTATCTATTAAGGTATAGATAATTTTTTTCGCAAGACTAGAACGTTATCTAAGGGACTTAACTTAAAATACCTTACCATATTCCCACGTGCGCACGTGGCTCAAATTGCAACCGATTTTAAAAATGCATCGGAAATCAACGGTGTTGGATGAGACCTATCCATCGAGCTATCGTTTGGACACCTCAGATTATTGCGGAAAGAACCACTTTTCACGTGCGCAAGTGGCTTAAGGGACATCAGCCCGATATATCAAACTGCTCAGTTAGAGAACCCTATATATTAGGGTATAGATAATTAATTTTGCATGACAAGGACGTCATATACAGGACTTCATTTAAAACAGCTTACCATATTCCCACATGCGCCCGTGGCTCAGATTGCAACCGATTTAAAGAATTCATCGGAAATGGACGGTGTTGGATGAGACCTACCCATCAAGCTATCGTTTTGTCACCTACAGGTTAGGGTTAGATTAGCCTGATATCTCAAACTTCTCAACTTGAAGAACCCTATCTATTAAGGTATAGATAATTAATTTCGCATGACTATAACGTCATCTACAAGACCTAGAACGCTGTTGCAATGTTGATTTCTATAGTTTAAAACAAGTTTCGAGTTTGTTGAACAATATGTGTCCACAGTTTGGACATAGCCTATTTCACAACTGTACATTAAAAAAAACGAGCCCTAACCCTAACCATCAACTCTAAACACCCAGTGGCCTACTTTGCCACAGACCGTTCCAAGGCGGTAGCCCTATTGTCAACCCTTTTGTGGTTTTGATGTCGTTTGCATTTATTTTTGCCTTCTTGTTTGTCTGTTTGCGTGTTTTTTTCTGTGGTTTTTTTTGGTTGACTGTCCTCCTTGAATGCTACTTTCCCTGTTCGATCTTTTTATATTTCTCTAAACCTTACGATCGTCGTAGAGTCAAAAGCCAATGTGGTCAGTATTATGACAAATTTCACCACAGTAAATAAAAACCCGAGCCCTAACCTTAACTAACCCTAAACGCTCAACCCTTAACCCCGACCCTAACCCTAACCCTTACTTCGAGAAATATTGAAATACAAAAATGAACGCCGTTGAGTCAAACGCCGCTGTGGTCGGTATTATGACCACATTGATGCTTGAGAAAAATCAAGTGCATAAAACGGCCATACAGTGCAAGAAAATTTATATTTTAATTCATGAAAACTCTAACGGCAATCAACGGTGATGGGTGAGACCTATCCATCAAGTTATCGTTTGCTCACCTAGGATTATTAGAAACAAATGCGCATAGTCAAATGCGGACTTCCTACATATACAGGTAGTTGCGGAATTCCTATATAAACCGCCAAATGCGGCCTTACTATATATAGTTACAGTGAGGCATTCCGAGGCAGTGGCTTTCAGTTATTTGAAATATTAGACCAAACACACCGGGGCAAAATAATCTTGTCAAGGTAAATATATTATCGGATAGTAAATCGTGTGTGATGTTGGCACCATGAAATGTCAGACTGCTATTATTAGAGTTCTCAGAAATAAACGGCTTCTAATTCAACGCTTAAGTAAACATACACTGACATTTTTAAAAACACTGACATTTTTAAAAAAAGGTGGTGTGTAATATCTAGGAGAAACAGTTATAACTTTTAAAAAAAAGTATGATAATGGAACGTTGGAAACGGCCGAGCACGACACATATGAAATATTGCAGTCTCGGTTTAATTGAGACTGTTCATGAGCGGTAGTGAAATATGCTAGCTACCGCTAACGCCCTCTAGCACCGGGTTGAGCAGAACTCAAAAACCAACAGTACAGAATTTTAACCACCCCGAAGATGGCAAGCATATGGCGGTGGATATAGCAATATTTGTATCTTTATTTCATCCCCTATATCCAGCGGCGTATGGTCCCATGATCTAATGAAAATGCACGCCCCGAAGAGCGAAATAAACAAAAAGGAATTTAGTTGGGAGTAGCGGTTATGAAGCCTGCGTATCACAAGTAACAGCCAAAAGACTAAATTAAAAAGCAGACAACATACCCTATGAGTGGTTAAACAATACCCAGAGCCTTTTATCAGCCGGAGTAGTGGAACCACCGAATCGAAAATTAAGTAAGAAAACAAATGAAATTGAAAATGTACCACCGATCACTAAATATAAGTATCGGGCTCAGCGATCTCCAAAGATCGGATGAATAACAGTACTGATTGCAAGCGCAGGGAGACGTTTTACTGCCGCCACACTGCACAAGCAACGCCACTGTGCTATAAAAAAAAGAGTATGATAATGGACCTTTGGAAACGGCCGAGCACGACACTTACGAAATACGCAGTCTCGGTTTGATTGAGACTGTTCATGAGCGGTAGGGAAATATGCTAGCTACCGCTCACGCCCTCTAGCCCCTGTTGAGCAGAACTCAATATTCATAAAAACCAACAGTACAGAATGTTAACCACCCCGAAGATGGCAAGCATATGACGGTGGATATAGCAATATGTGTATCTTTATTTCATCCCCTGTCTTATAAAACTACTAGTCTTTTTAAACCCATATTGTGTGTGTAATGGCGTTATGGTGAGTACAAGTTGTTGCAAATGTTAAATAGAATATCCGGTCAAACGGAATACATGCAAACACTAATAGCTGTGGTAGTACATCACACGATAAGTGTATAGTTTCGTATTCGATAGAAGTGTATAGTTAAACCCTACACTATGTGTGATGATGTTCTTGTATGTTTTAATTATTAGATCAAAAATAGGAATAAAATTGATCAATGCTGTAAAGTTAATTGCCGGTAGTTAATAACTGGTGTGTACGCAATGAGATATAAGTATAAAGTATCTTTATACTTATATCTCATTGCTTACACACTAGTAATACCGAGGCAAAGAAATCTATGGTGTGTGTGCATGGGGGGTGGTAGGGCGGAGAGTAGGGCGGAGGGGACGGATCCAGGGAGGGTGGGCTCACCCAGTGTGCCCTCGCTGAATATGAAAAGTAATAATTCAATTTATAAAGCTTTTATTTTTTATTTATTTTTTATTGATTGTGGAGGGATAACGAATAGTTTCTGAAGGTTACAGTGTGTTACTTAATAAATGGACACATCAGTTGTGACTTTAATACGTGCTACACCACCCACCTCGGGCAAAACACGACGCTGCAGCGACGAAATTGACGCTAACATAGACATGATTATCATTACTTATAATTATTAAAGTGTGGAATTTGAGTATGTCAAATGTCAAACTTCTCAGTGTGTACACGTCCTAAAAGCGATGACCCTCTGCTGCTTATTCGTTCATGTAAAGAGTGAAATGTTACACCATCCAATGACCGTGGTGCCATTTAAACACTAGTGATGTAGAATCATAGGTTTTCATCAATATGTGTTGGTCAGCTTGAGTTGGTGTATACAGAAATCAGGCGGAAATGTTGTGGAACTTTAAAAGTCCCAGTGCCGATCCGTTTTCATGTGTTCCGACATCATTATTTTGATGTCATTTTTTAACGAATCGATTTAGCGCCCTGGCAAATGGTGAAATAAAAGTAACTGCATTAATCTACATACATGTGTTTTAAATTTGAAAATCGATCGATTGTAAGTGGTGTTATTATAAATGTTATGATACAAATAATGTCAATAAATAAAAGTTACCCGGTTGCTTTTTCCAACAACGAGTGTCCGTCAAACTGGAGTTAATATCAGAAAGTAATAATTCCCAAAATATCATCAACATGTTTATATAGAAAAACAAAATGTTACTGAGAAAGACTACTAATTTATTGACCTCCCCTCGTATGTATATATGACTACACACGTGGTGTATGTATATATGACTACGCGTGTTGTATGCATATATGACTACATGTTTTATGTTTATATTGACGCATTTAAAGTATGTCGGCTCTATATTATAGATACATATATCTTGACCATAATTATATAGGAATACGGCTTAGTCGGTGTGGACGTGTGTTCAGCATCAATTTCTCATTAAAATAGCAATCACCGTTAATAGATAATGACTAGTTATGTTAATAATTAATGCACAACTGCAGTAAATATTGTAATAATGAGTTCATGTAATATTTATAGCATACTTTTTCGAGTATATGCGATTTATACTGCTTCTCGAGGGCCGCAGGCCCGAGAGTGCAGTATAAATCGCATACGAGAAAAGTATGCTATAAATGTTTTGTACCTTAGAAATTGCCGGTAATTGACATTTTGATTGACAGGTTGTGTGTAAACTTACAACTATGCGCGTGTACAATGGAGTAGGCCATGGTATAACTACCGAATCTGTCATTTATAGCACGGCTGAAATATACCGGCATTTATAGCACGGCTTAGGTTCAGATCTTCAGGTTTATGAAAAATATATCATAAGCAAGAACAAAGGAAAACCATTACAGCTATGGTACAAGTAATTACATAATACATGTAATGTACACGTGCATCTATCATCATGCCATGCATATTGTACACGTGTTGTTGTCTTGTAGGGAAGATACGTATACTATTATAATAACAACTATTAATATACAAGCAAACATTTTCTGATTGTTTATATTGAAGATTTACTATGGATATTTACCGAGCTAATTATTCAAACAACACTTTATCAAGAACAATTATATTAAAACGACTTGCTTTATTTTGTCAATGTAAACAAATGGATATTTCCTTGACCAACTCCGTCAACTGGCATATCTATATATGCTGTTAAGCATAGCATGACCTACAACGAGGTCGAATCAAGGTCTAACCGACTTATACATGCTAGCTAAAAGCAACTCGACTTAAATTATTGACAACATTTCATAAAATTGAACAGACATTGTCATCGAAGGATACAAGTAACAAGAATTAAATTAAATGATAATTAAAGCTTCTTTTTTTTCAAACTCACGAATGTATTACTACAGACTTCTTAGTGTCTATGCTCATGTTTCCGTGTATACATTTTACTGAATAAAAGTCAGACGGTTATTTGGTTATGCTCAATATCTGCTTACTTACGGACAGTGTCCCTTTAAACTTGTCCCCCATACACTGACAATGTAATGTACATTTAAACAGGCGGCCTAACGGGTTGTGTTGAATGTACGGAATGAAAAGCGAACTAAATAAATTAATAATATTCATACTTGTTTTCGTACTAGGAAATAATCATTAAAATCTGTTTCGTCTAAAACATATTTCTACTTTTTTACAACAACATGGAGGCAGAATCAATGTCTTTTTGAAGGCGATTTGTATTTTGAACGACAGCGATGCTTATTTGTGAATATCACACACAAGATACAAGTTCATGGCCTTTTTACCTTGTATAACAAAGGCTATAAAAGGCCTCTTCACAATTCAAAATTTGACATTTTTTCCCCAATTTTAGCAGAAATCTTTCCTAATCAGAAGGTGGCATTCTCTCTGAATTTGAGAAAAATCATGAATGATGCAATGTTTTTTGTCTGTTTAGTCAATTCTGAATCAAGCAAGTTAGTAATTACAATAAATAATGGAATAAAATATAAATAAAGCATAGTATTGCCATATTTACTGAATTTATGAATTCTTACATTTTTTCCAAAATGAGTCTTCCCAATTTGGTGGAAAAAAGCCCTGAAGGTGGATGCCAGTTTAATGCTTATTTTATAATTTTGCTCTTAAATAATCAAAAGGTTATAACCAACAGGGTGTATACATGTATATCAGTTAATAATTAACAATAACCTTAACAATTAACAATAACCGATTGCGCGCTTAATTTAAAAGATCGTGTCTCCCTCACTCCTCCCTATTTTTTGGTCACTTCTCTCTATTTTCTTTGGAGGGAGAAGTCATTTCTCCTAAAATCTAGGCCTAGTTTGAACCCTGTAAATTAGCAACAACGAAAACCACGAAATACTTCTGGATTACATTTCTGAATTTGCTAACGGGAATTTTAACTTAAACGGACGCTGTCCGCAAGTAAGCAAATATTGAGCATACGCAAATAACCGTCTGACTTTCATTCAGTGAAATGTATACACGGAAACATGAGCATAGACCCTAAGAAGTCTGTAGTAATACATTCGTGAGTTTGAAAAAAAAGAAGCGTTAATTATTATTTGTAAATAAAGTGGGACCCAACATATTTACCTTTTCTTCGATCACGTGACTTCCATTTGCGCATTTGGTTTGCACCATAGTATGTATTGCGATATATTTGTAAAAATATAATGGGGGTGAAAAAATCAACTCAAAATGACTTTGTTTATGGTGAGTTAGGTAGAACACCCCTACGACAGTATAGATTGATAGCTATCATTAAATATTGGTTTAAAATATTGACAAGTGAAAATGCTAAATATGTTAAAGTAATATACAATATGATGTTAAATGACATACAAAATAACCCAAATAAACAAAACTGAGCATCTGCGGTACAGATATTACTTGAGCAATTGGGTTTTAATGACGTTTGGATTTTTCAAGGAGTAGGACATACAAATGCCTTCATAACAGTGTTTAAACAAAGATTAACCGATACTTTTATACAAAATTGTAATACACGTATACATGAATCGACTAGGGCTAACACATATTCGTTGTTTCATGAGTTTACGTATAAACCTTACTTAGTTATTGTTAAAATAAGAAAATTCCGTGTGGTCTTGCCACAACTGAGAATGTCATCACATAGGTTACATATAGAGGCAGGGCGTTGGCATAAGCCACATAAAACACCAGTTAATGAAAGGACATGTTCCGTTTGTAACACATTGGAAGACGAATTTCATTTTATTTTAGAATGTACACTATATACTGATTTAAGGAATACATATATAAATCGCCATTTCTGGTTTAGGCCAAATATTCCGAAGTTCATTCAGTTAATAACATGTGAAAATAGAACAACTATAAGAAAACTATCTACATATGTATATGAGGGGTTTAGACTAAGAAATTCTATTATGTATAATAATTAATCTAATGTATTACAAATCAATAAGTATAGCTCTTGTTAACCATTGTTTGCTACTAACACTCATAAGTATTAAAATTTGTTGATATTAAAAAATACACGTGCAATCAAACCTGTTTTAGCGGTCACGTAAAATGGATAGACATCTGTCTTAAGCAGACGTATATTTAATAGCTCTGCTATTATCTTAAATTTAATTTAAGTTACATATTATTATCTTAAATTCAATTGAAATTATATATATTTACTGGTCAAGGATTTTTACCGGCCAATTTTGAGCCTCTGCATGAGTGACTATTGGAGACAGGTTTGAGTGTAATACAAATAAAAAATAAATAAATAAAAAATAAAAAGATGCGTGTGTATATATGTATGTGTATACGTATATATATATATATGTATGTAATAAAATCATGCATTACATGTTGATATATATATAAATAATCACTCTTTTACTCTCCCAAGAACGAATCTTGAACTGAAACACTTCTTAGTAAGTGAGTAATGGAGAAAATGTATGATAAAAAATGATATGTGACAAAATAGACTTTATATGTTGCCATTTATTGCCGTGTGTATATATAATGTATTGTTTTGTACCTGTGTACTCATGGACCTAAAGGTCTTTTGTATTTTGAATAAATATATATATGTATACAGTACAGGAGCAAACAAGTCATTTCACGTGCCTGAACCGCATAACTCAAACATAAATAATTGGGGTTGGAGGCAACGTAGTTCCCATTTTGCAAGCACGTGCAGATGCGCGGATTTTATAGTACTCTTTTTAGAAACACTAGTTTAAAGCTTAAACTAGATGGCAAAGAAAACAAATCATATCAGCAGTCAGTTATTATGTCGGAGATTCATCAAACAATCGTGTTGACAGGTTTTATTGAGATATCATAGTCGGAAATCGCGGTACAAATGCGAAGATCGAAAAAAACTAGTTTTTGTTTTCTTCGAAATTGCCAATGTTTCAAAACGGGTACAAAAATTGTATATTCTTAAATATTGTTGAAATTGCCAGGAGTCGAAGATCATTTCTTGTTCTACCTTTTTTGAAAATTTCTTATTTTTTCGTGAATATACATTTTGCGTGCCCGTTTTGAAAGTTGGTACCTGCATTTCACTCTTTCAGAGGCTATTCAAAATGGCGGCGACACAGAAAAACACCATGCCTAGGGCCGGTCAGTCGCACGCCATAAACCCTCACTTCTCCCTGGTGAAGTTCGCACTGTCACTAAAACTAAATTGTGAATTGAATTGAACTGTTGTATTTCCATTGCCACAGTCCAAACTATGTGCTAAAAATAGCTCACACACACGGTGTACACGTATTCAAAGGTCAAATTATGCAGATGCATGCGTACTGAGTTACACACATAGACATTTGTACAGGAGTGGAATTAAGTCGTTAGACCTTTATCGAAACACTTCAAACAGTGATCGTATATAATTCCAAGTTTTACATGACTGACTTGAGTGAGTGCGTAATTTACAATAGATCTATCATCTCTGTCGGAGAATTAATATTGAAAGTGAAACACACCAAGCGAATGAAATGGGTCATGGCATGGATTATCTGATTGTCTGTAGCCTGTGTAGGGATTTGTGTAAGTAAATACACTTTTAATTACTGTAGTGCAGGACAAGTGTTTAACATTGAAACATATGAAATGGTGGTGGTTCATATATATTATTATTAACTTAATTCTGATAATTTTTAGAACACATGAGTGATGAATGATTGATGAAAATGTAAGCCTACTTATACATTTTGGACAGTATCCAGAAAGCGTTACATTCAATTCCAGTTCAGTTGTGTTTTAAGAAAACTATTATGGAAAGCTGGCATTGATAGCATTAAGAAAGTCGAACATAGTTATTAATATTAAAATTAAATGGAACAATATGTTATTTTTCAGGTTACCACAGCCTGTTTTCACAAAGTCATTTCCCAGTCTCACAGTAATCTGTATAACTACATCAAGAGCATTGTGTAAGCCAGTGTGTAGGTAAGCACAGTTTTAAAAAATCTATGAATTGATCAATGTATATATATATGTGGCATTGTGGACCTGCACTTAGTCTCAGACTTCTTATACTAAAAATAAAAAATAAATAAATGGTGTTTTACAGCACATCGACACATAAATAGGTCATATTGTCCATAGTACGGATGTAAAATGAATCAAACAAGATAAAAACATCATTGTATTACATCTAAAATGTTAAACTTAACCAAGACCCTGACTTAACATAATGTGCTGGCATTGACCCAGCGATAGCATGGCGGACGATAGCACCATAAAGAACCATAGAAATATATTCATTAGTAAGAATAAGGCAGGTTCTCAAATTCCTATTATATGTGTCTCCTTCCCCTCTCTCTGGGGCGGCTCTAAATAAGGTATACCGGTAAAGTGTTGATCAGCCGAAAACCTTTTTTTTTTAATTCATCTTACATGTAACAATTTTTTCTAAAATTCATTATTCATCTACATATTTCAATTAAACAACTTGTTAACTATTTAAGTTGAAACGAAATCTGGTTACGGTAAACAAAAGATGTATCATTTTTTAACTTTCCTATGTGCCCTTCCCCTCTCTCTAGGGCGGCTCTAAATGACATATAATGTGTTGTTGATCCAACTTAGGCCAGAGTTATTTTGGTGTTTTTTTTCTTTTCTTAGACGCTCCGAACCAGTTTTTGTAAGGTTTTTTTTTTAACACATAAAAATGGTAAGAAAAGTAACTGGTGATACCCATATGTTGGTCCTGCATTTGAAACCACCAGTGATCATGTTTAAAAATTGAAGTAAAATTAGAAGTTATATAGTTTTTTTCTGGTCATTGTTCCCACCATGTTCTGTTCAATTTATATTCTTATAAAAAAAGTTCTATTGTCACTTTTTATTCATCTATTTCAACTCACTTGTTGCCTACTTAAGTTGAAAGAAAAATATGTACTGGTTGTGTACCAGTTATCGTCATTCATCAGATTTCGTCATTATCAATAAAACGCTCGATGTTGTGCTTATTTTTCGACCCCACTTTACAAATCACTACACACTATCATCAAACGATTGGAGAGGAAAAAATAGTTTAGAAATGTTAACATACACTCTCAAATCAACTCGTTTACCTATATAAATACCGTTATAAACAAAACACAATCGGGGGAATCACGCGCTAATGCGCATGCGCAGGAAAATTTTCTTTTAAAATAGCTGACCTTTTACGTCGAACCCATTGAATCAATTTGACATGCACAAAAAACTAAAAGTATGTGGTAAACGAAAACAATTAGTTCACGTCAATCAATTTAAATTTGCGGACAGTTATTTCCCTTTAGATTATTAACGTCGAAGTCAAGTAAATTACATCCGATACCAGCAGTTGAAAAAACATTTTAAGTTGTATATATATTTTTTTCTAGATATTGTTTTTTGTGTATTCATATGCAATGGTATATTTATGTTTCAATTAATAACTACACACGTTTTCATCATCCCTAACATGGATTTTTCGGTATTGAACTGAACATGACGATAACTACTACATTCAGCTCAAACGACCGACCCAATTCAGTCTATATTTAGTAATGGTCACATGACACTTGTTACTGAGAATAGGAACAATGTAAACACGGAATATTTACGGCAAAGGGTTAAGCTTCTCTACCGACAAAAATATTTATGAGATTACTAGTTTTGATTTAGATATATTAAAAAATCAACATAAAAATGACGATATCTGGTATACAGCCAGTATGGTTAAACAGAATCTGTATCATTTTTATTTTCAGAGTCCCTGATGTCCTGAGACGCTGGGAAACTGTACTGAAGTCACAAAATACGGGAGGATTTTATTGAAACGAGTGTATAGTCACATATATATTATAATAAATTTTTACAACATTATCAACCGAATCAGAAATACTTAAACAAACAAGAATAGAATAATGCGACGGTGTACAATATTATTACTATTTTTTTTGAATCATGAATACCTCATACGGACAGTACTAGAATCAACTTCAAGAAAAATATGTCTAGTAACATTTGTGACTTGAGGGAAGGTTATTTGGACCCACTAATTTCAAAATTCCCAGGATCACCAGTTCAGCAAAATATCATATCAACATACATGTCTGACTGTTGAAAGAGGTGGATCGATGGCGACTTTAACTGACAGTTCATTGGAGTGGCTCAAAATAAGGGCTAATACGAAAATATAAATGTGTTTCTGTTAATCTGACCGACCATGCCCAATTTCTTTATTGGATTAAAATGATGTTTTCTGAATTTTATTGGATTATAAAGTCTGTGGAATGACAGATGGCAGGAGGTGTATATTACTGGTTCTACCCAGAAAAGTGGGTGGTCTGTCTCTGCAAAAAAAAAAAAAACAGATACATGTATGTATATAACCCCACATATGTTGAAAATGTTATAATTTAAATATATGCAAGCGTGTGTAAAATCAATTCTTGATTAATCAATCGAGGTGCAAATTTTAATGCTTGATAAATACTTGATAAATGCTGTGTGTCCCTTTAATAAATAAAAACAATTATTGTATGATGCAATTAATTTTTTTATGTAATACCCTTTATATTGGGATGTTTTGATGTAAATATTTGAAATAAAATGTTTTAAATCAAATAAATAATTAATTTTGATATCAGACTTGTTACATATTTTTTACTTAGTCATGAAAGATAATATTTAAGGCCTTAATATGTACCTTAACTGTTTATTGTTTACCATCGAATGGTGAGGCGGCATATGGTCTTCATCTATAGCATATCGATTTTGCATCAAAATAAAATTTATTTATGAATATATATTCTTGCATTGTACAATTTTCCACGGATTGTTTTCAGTGCGGTCATTCAAGTCCCATGGACATATTGAGTAATGGAGATGTTCGGTTGCCTTTTTTATATTTGTATACATTCTCATTTTCACCTCTCACCGCTGCGGGTTCAATTCCCACTGGGAGCTCAACTTGTAGGTGAGAAAGTGTCGATTCTTACAGATAGCAGAAAGTACACAGTACTGGTTCTACCCAGGAATTATGGCCTAAAATGTGCTATAATGACATAAAACACAATTCAGCTTTAAAAATATAAAGTAAAATAAATGGCCTTCTTTACTTTCCTTCGATGCTATCAGTATAAGTATTACGACAGTGTTTCTTAGGTTTCAACCGACAAATGGTCTATATTTAAACTAATACTTGTAAGTAAGATGGGGCCCTCAAACCCTTTCATGTGTGGGCGATATATTCCACGGTTGATTCATGATACTAGCATGGGACAGCTACAGTACATATGACAGTGCTGAGTGCAGTTGCGGATGAATTCATTTGAATATTTAACGGCTCATCAACACAGTACAGGTTGTTTAGAGCCGCCCCAGAGAGAGGGGAAGGATACATAGGAATCCGGGAACCGTGCCCTGCTCTTATTATCTAATAGATTCCTATGGTTCTTTAACATGCTCGGATGATAGACCTATACGCGGGACCACCCGGTTTACGTCCCCATCCGACGGACGAGGCTAAGGGAAAGTGTCTTTCCCAAGAACACACCGACAAAACTCAGTGGCACCACCTCCGGTTACAAATCCGCTGCGCTACTGACTGCGCCAAGTTGCGGATGACAATTAGACACTGGATAGTCTAGTCAAAAACACAGCAACAAATATATTATCTGAATATGTTTAAGAAAGTATGCTTGCAAGAGCTTTCAAAAACAGACGTTCATGATTTTAGTTTGGGTGGGATGGGGATGGGGCGCATCCTTTTAAATCTCAGCTCAGATGCCCTCCCCCTCCTTCTCTCCATCCCAACTCCCATCTTGAACCGTAGCGATTGTTACGTACACTTTCCACATATGAGAGGGTGCCCAATACTACCCGCTCCATCGAATACGCGCCTGCAGCTCTTGCGAGGTTAGTCGAGTCAAAATTACAGTTAAGTCAAACAATTCGTATTTTCGTGTACTTTTGATAAAGAAATAACATGCTTTTCGTGACATGCAGCAAAATTCATGTAATGTGTGAGCTAAAACAACAATTCAAGTATCTCCTCGTATTTTATTTAACAAAAAACACACGGTTGTTGTCGTTTTAATCGTATTCTAAAAATGGCATCTTTTAGAGTTATCGCCCCTCGCTTCGACATTTTACAAGGCGGGTCTGCATTTATCACGCAGTAAAGCTTCTAAAAAAAAAGTCGGTATAGCCGAAAATCACGAAACTTAAAGCGGAAATGAAATTTCATGATCAAAAATTGTCACAATTTTCCAAATTATGTCTTTTAAAAAATTCAAAATGGCGGACAATTTTTTTTTTTGACGTTGCCGAAAGATGACGTACTACTTTTCGTTGTCAAGCGTGGTTGCGATATTTAAAAGATGTAGGAAAATATCAAGGCTGCTCCCCTACTGATAGCCCGGTTAGCTCAGTCAGGAGCGATGTCAACTTACTTTACGCTCACGCTTATTATTATTATTACCGCGAGTGTAATTTTAGTTTGGGCTGCGAGTTCAAACGCCCGAAGCGGTTTCTCTTTTTTTTGTACCGTGATTGAATTCCGTCAAACAATCTTGCTTTTCATTAGTAAATATTCAATAATGTTTGGTGTATAATGTTTGCGAACATAATTAGTGTGTGTTTTATAAGCTAAAAGTTACGGACATTGTCCCTTTAAACCCATAAAACGTCACAGATATTGAAGAATTAAAATATATATATATATATATAAAACCAATATTGATAAAAATTAAATGTATCCATGACAGATTTAAATATTATGTCAGAGCTACAGATAAGCTTTTTGATTAACTGGGTATTTACCCACTCATTTTTATTTAATTGGGTATTTTAGGATTTTAATTGGGTAAGCATTAGCCGTGAATACTTCGACTTCCATTCTCGTTTTGTTTATTGCCTCACGCGATCACCAGAATGTTCTGAGGGGGGGAGAGGGGGCGTGGGGGGGCCGGGGGGGGGGGGGGGTTCCGTCGATCTTATCAACAGTCGACACAACATCATTCAAAATTGATTTGACAATGTTCGATGTGTTATCAAAACAGGCTAGAATAGGGTCGTCCAATGTTTGCGTAACAACAGCGTTAGTCGTTGGTTTAGACAAATAACCTAACCAATTATCTTCTTCTTTTGTTCAAACACCGGCGCCTCTTTTCGCCATGTTGACGTTTAGAGAAAGTTGACCGCTTCGGTGATGCCGAATAATTAAAAAGAGACTGTAAAAACAACAACTTGATAACCAGTCACATCTAGCCAATCTCAAAGGTTCGCTTATTTGAAAATTGACGGGAAACGGCATTCCGTTTGTCTTGACGGTAACTTAGAAATTATGATACGCTGCCAAAAACGGTTAATTTGCGTATTTAGAGATTTAATTACTTTATTGGTACGCACCCTTCTGAATTTAATTGTGTATTAAGGGAGTTGTATTTGGGAATTTACGCAAATAAGCTGCTTATCTGTAGCTCTGTAATCTGTGACGTTTTATGTCATAGACTATACTAAGCCTAGTTGCACTGCCATTGTCGTGTACTGGTTAATGATATTGAGTTTTTTAAAGTTTTAATACACAAACTTTGTCACATTTCTATTCAATGGCAGGGATAATTAGTGCCATGTCATTGTTGTGTTCCAGTTTCGGCGGTGTTATGCCCCATTAAAGGACATATAATACCATGGTTCTCACACTACCGGGAAAAAGTCGGGAATTTGAAAACAGTAATTCCCGGCCATGAAAACCCCTTGAATTTTACCCAAATCAGTAAAAAACAGGATTTATTCGGGAAAAAAATAGTGTCAATTGATATTCGGTACTTTACGTAAGCCAATAAAAATTAACCATTGGTATTCGTGAACAATCGTAAACGTGTTAATGAAATGTGAACATAAAATTGTACTTTCGTTTTCGATCGCTGTCGTACAAATTCGTTACCGGTTGACTCATAAAATATGTTGACGATTTTAGCCGAGTATTTACGAATAAAACTCGCAATATTCCGTCATATATGCAAGCGTCTAATCATTTGAATCGATAAAGCATGTCTTCTGAAAACAAATCAAATGTCAAAACTAAATTTCTTCATAGGAGGGAGAACCAAACTTGGTATGTTGATACATCTTGGGATAGCGGTGTGTCGCGTACGAAAATAAGGTCACTGTGACTTTGACCTGTGACCTCTGTCATAGAAAATGCTTGTTCGGACCGTATTTTCAATACTATAACACTTAGAGATACCAAACTTGGTATATGGATACATCTTGGGATAGCGGTGTGTCGCGTACCAAAATAAGGTCACTGTGACATTGACCAGTGACATCTGGCATAGAAAATGCTTGTCCGGACCGTATTTTCAATACTATAACACTTAGAGATAGCAAACTTGGTATGTGCATACATCTTGGGATAGCGTGTGTCGCGTACCAAAATAAGGTAATTGTGACCTTGACCTGTTACCTCTGTCATAGAAAGTGCTTGTCCGGACCATATTTTCAATACTATAACACTTAGAGCTACCAAACTTGGTATGTGGATACATCTTGGGATAGCGGTGTGTCGCGTACCAAAATGGTTCCCACAATACCGGGAAAAAGTCGGGAATTTGAAAACAGTAATTCCCGGTCATGAAAACCCCTTAAATGTTACCCAAATCAGTAAAAAACAGGATTTATTCGGGGAAAAAATAGTGTCAATTGATATTCGGTACTTTACGTAAGCCAATAAAAATTAACCATTGGTATTCGTGAACAATCGTAAACGTGTTAATGAAATGTGAACCCAAAATTGTACTTTCGTTTTCGATCGCTGTCGTACAAATTCGTTACCGGTTGACTCATAAAATATGTTGACGATTTTAGCCGAGTATTTACGAATAAAACTCGCAATATTCCGTCATATATGCAAGCGTCTAATCATTTGAATCGATAAAGCATGTCTTCTGAAAACAAATCAAATGTCAAAACTAAATTTCTTCATAGGAGGGAGAACCAAACTTGGTATGTTGATACATCTTGGGATAGCGGTGTGTCGCGTACAAAAATAAGGTCACTGTGACATTGACCTGTGACCTCTGTCATAGAAAATGCTTGTTCGGACCGTATTTTCAATACTATAACAGTTAGAGATACCAAACTTGGTATGTGGATACATCTTGGGATAGCGGTGTGTCGCGTACCAAAATAAGGTCACTGTGACATTGACCAGTGACGTCTGGCATAGAAAATGATTGTCCGGACCGTATTTTCAATACAATAACACTTAGAGATAGCAAACTTGGTATGTGCATACATCTTGGGATAGCGGTGTGTCGCGTACCAAAATAAGGTAATTGTGACCTTGACCTGTTACCTCTGTCAGAGAAAGTGCTTGTCCGGACCATATTTTCAATACTATAACACTTAGAGCTACCAATCTTGGTATGTGGATACATCTTGGGATAGCGGTGTGTCGCGTACCAAAATGGTTCCCACAATACCGGGAAAAAGTCGGGAATTTGAAAACAGTAATTCCCGGCCATGAAAACCCCTTGAATTTTACCCAAATCAGTAAAAAAAAAGGATTTATTCGGGAAAAAAAAAGTGTTATGTAGCCTCTCCAAGTTTGTAATCCCAGTGATTTTTAAAGATAGACGTGTACGTCAATTGATATTCGGTACTTTACGTAAGCCAATAAAAATTAACCATTGGTATTCGTGAACAATCGTAAACGTGTTAATGAAATGTGAACCCCAAATTGTACTTTCGTTTTCGATCGCTGTCGTACAAATTCGTTACCGGTTGACCTCTGTCATAGAAAATGCTTGTTCGGACCGTATTTTCAATACTATTACACTTAGAGATACCAAACTTGGTATGTGGATACATCTTGGGATAGCGGTGTGTCGCGTACCAAAATAAGGTCACTGTGACATTGACCCGTTACCTCTGTCATAGAAAGTGCTTGTCCGGACAATATTTTCAATACTATAACACTTAGAGATACCAAACTTGGTATGTGGATACATCTTGGGATAGCGGTGTGATGCGTATCAAAATACGGTCACTGTGACCTTGACCTGTGACCTCTGTCATACCCCATATTTTGTGAAAAGCATCAGTATGAAGTGGAACTGCGCATATACATGAAGTCGTGGGGTATGCGTTTGCAGGGGTATTAATAACCTTCAGTGATAGTTTTAGTTTGAATTTTTTTTGATCTACATCTTTATTAATTTCGATTAGTTTAGTGTCTGAGCGATCTCTGTAGTGTAAGGAAACACGCTTTTCTTTCGAGAAAAGAGATTCAAGTTCAAGTCTTGGCAGGGATCTGACACACTGAGTTGTACATACACTTGTTTTTTCCACATCAGTAATGTTGTTTTCGTACAGCATGAATTTAAAAATATGTACATTTGATATGTCATTCATCATATTATTACCGTATGTAAATTGTAATTATTCATACATATTCAGAGTGAGTTTTTATATAATTGTGCATTAAAACATTATTTATAGTCAAAAGGATACATATATATTTATAGCCGAAATCAGCTATAGCGAATTGTCGGTTTTAACGAAGGTTCTTTTTGTCCAGCTCCTCTAGTCTTTGCTTAATATAAAAATAGCGAATATAGCGCTTTCTTGATAATAGCAAAGCACTTGAGTTGGACGTTTAGTTTCAAATAAAAAGCATTCTATCTTTATTACTCTTTTCCATTTTGTTCTCTGCCGTTGCTACACCAAATAGATGTATAATCTTGAGTGTCCGTACATTGTATGTTGTTATATCACCATATATAGTCATGGATATCATGTATTACAAGTTATATGTTTGTATTTAAATGACAGATCACTTATTATTAACGTATTGTATAAACGTTGTTGTATTACATGTATGGACCGAAAACCTTGTGTCAACTTATTCGTTTTTCAAGAGCTTGTACTCGAGTTGAGGACTTTAATATTCGAAATCTTTGCATAACTAAAACGCTACTCAATCAGGGTTACCGTTACCATAAACTTCGTAAAACCTTTCTTTCCAAACATAAAAGTGATTTAAGGACTCTTCTGCGACAAGGACTATCACAACCTGGCTTCTATGGTGATGTGATTTATAAACTTCGTAAGATTCTTGGACATGTTCACTTTCATACTATCTTTGTTAAACTTGTTAAAATGTTTATCAAAAGAGGTTATGACCCTGTCATTTTGAAACGTACTGCATGCTTGGTGGTGGACCCTTTTACAGTTCGCCACTATGCTTTCCTCTTTTATTGTACGATGACCGGACAGGCTGTGGACCCTATGATGACGCCTACCTAAAGCCCATTGGGACGGTGGCGTTTGATGTTTGTCTATGAACTTTCGTGTCGTGCCCTTAATGGTTTATTTTCTTGTTGCTCTGGCTCCTGCCAGGTCATTGAGTACCTTCATTGTGGCTTTCTAGGCTATTGTTTTTCATAGAGAGTTATTTTTCATGAATATATAAATTCAGATAACTATTACTGTGTATGGAAATCATTAGAAAGCTCTGATACTGTGATGATGTTTGACCTAATTTGGGATTCCATATACAGTATATACTGCGCAGTCAAGCGTAAATTTGGCATCTCCCTCGTGTATGGACATAGTAAATGGTGAATTCCATTTTCGGTATACGTTTTTGAATCGATATGAAATATGTTTTGTTCTAATAAAATTCCAAGGAAATTTTGTATGAATGTATGAGTTTTTTATAGTGTGCATAAAGCTGAATTAGACCTCACTGCTCGAAACGTCAAAAATCGGGAGGAGTTTCATTAAAGTAATGTATTACTGAAAGAGCCTGACGTCATAGCATTCCATTTCCGTTTTGATGCGGCCATTCCTCCATTTGTTTTCTTTTGTGAAGTGAGAGTGCTGCAGTTAGGACAAAACAATTTATCGTTAGTAGAATATGTGAAAGTTTACACTCTCCACTGTCATACATGTCAATAAAGTTAGCACACATTTTCAGTTTGTGAACGTTTTGTGTACACTGTACACGGATTGACCTACATGCAATTAGTCTTGATCATGTTCGACGCCTGATAATTTGATAAACAAGCAAGCGTCGCAGATGATCTAGACTACATAACATGATAGCCTAACTTATTGAGCTGACTTATTTGTTATTCATTCTGCATGTTTAAATATTCGAGTGAAACATTGGAAGGTTGTGTGTGCATAAACATTCCCTGACGTTTCTAGTCATCGTTTGCATATTTGGTAATCTGTAGTATCTAAACTAAAAGAAGAACAAAATACCTAGACGGAGACGTGAGAATCATGGCTGTTGTTGTAGTCAGAGTCATTCAGACCCTGTGTAGTACAGTATGTGTCTAGGATATTTATGATGACTCCATGTTTCAGGAGACTTCCAGACCTATATTTCTTGAATGTTTATCTTTCGAAATATCTTGTGCTCTTTTGTTTCCGTGTAATTTTGGAAACTTAACCCTGCGGTCGCTAAGTGTTTAGCATACTTGACTCGAATCACGGGTTTGATTTCCAGTGGGGTCACATCCCGGATTTTTCAAACAAACTCCCGCAGTATCTTACTTGGGCATGGTACTGTGAATATAGGTCATCCTTCGGAGCGATGTAAAGTAGTCGGTCCAGTAAACAGGGAGAGCTATAACCCTGTGCAATATCTCTCTGAACTTCTGTGTTAATCAGTGATACAAAACCAGGGGCCTATATGGATTATAAAACTATTTTCTTCCCAGATCAAACCCGTAAACTCTTCCTTGGAAACGATGTTAATCAAAATTGATTGTGTCCAGTATCAGTAGAAAGAAAGAACCCTGACCTGCTCACACACCTGACAATTTCTGGTTGACGTTGTTCATTGGTGTCAGTTATGGGTGGGTTTAAGTTTCCTAATACGAAACAGCACGCGATATTTCGAAAGGCAAACATTCAAGAAATATATGTCGCCATCGAAACATGGAGTCATATGGAAATTGCCTAGATTGATGAGGTATTATTCTCTTTGGTGAGTTTTATGCATGCATGGTAGCTATTGAAATACGGCGGTTGTTTATGCAGGCATTTCTTTATATCTTCAGAAATCACTATTGATAGGGTAAAACTTTCAGTTGGGAAGGGGCCCATTACAGGCCTGTGTTACATGTAAGATAAAAAAAAGTCCTGTGTAATACACCGTTTCACTAAGCTAAATAACTAGCAGTAATTCACACTCGTAGCCACATACTCTTAATCCATGGATATGGCTATCACGCCATTTTGTAAATTCCGATTCATAGTTTTAAAGTATTTCCCTTTGAGGAAACGGTTTACTGGATTTTAAACTTTTACGTTATCTACCACAGCCTGATAAAGCAAAATATATTAGGTCCAGAAAAGTGCTTAGGTTCAGCTTCTTTAAATACATAGAATATGCTAGTTTTGAGTTGTCTAGTTTTCTCGATCAAACCTTTCAATAACAGTAATTGATTATTTTATTAGGCCCAGTTAAGTGTATATGTAGATTACATATGCAACTGAAATGCATTATGAAGGTTTAACTTGTGTTTGGATCGACACAAATAATTACCCCAGATCTCCTCCAGTCCCTTAAAAAAAGTTGGTTAACATGTGTATGTAAATTTATATCTCAGAAACTGCTTACATAATAGATTAAACTTCAAATGTGTCTGTGGCATCCATAGCTTTAGATAAGCTGCGTATCTGCGTAATTTATGAAAATAAATGAGTAAAAAAAACATAAGAAAAACACAAAGTATTTATTTCAATGCGTAACGAAACATAAATATACTGCAGCGAAAAAGAAACACGGGAATTTCCTCTATATATTCAGGGATGTCTCTAATTTTTGAAACAGGTGACTACCTTAATATGACAGGCGGCTACCATTAGTGATCGAGCAAAGCAAAATAGGTTGTTAGTGGCTCCGCGGCCATTCTCCCTCGCGGATAAGCACAGGGTCGGAGTAATTACATGCAATCTCCTGTTTTTGGTGCTAATTAAGGTTAGAATTTTTAATTATTTCATGATTCTTAAAGAAACACAAAGTATTTATTTCAACGCTTAACGAAACATAAATATACTGAAGCGAAAAAGAAACACGGGAATTTTCTTCAGCACACTTGATTCTACATAATATTCAAGTCTTTCAGTACTGTAACCGTATTTAATGTAAAGAGTTTGCAAAATGTTGCATCCTCAGTTTGCTCACATGCTTGAGCCAGTCAATAATGAAACTTTGAAGGAATACTTTTTGCTGTGTAATTTTGCTGTGTTATGTGTTGTTTTAGTCTTTTTTTCAAGAGGGAAGGTCTTACGTAGCCTTATAACATGTTGAAATTATGCATAATTAATAGGTACTGTCATCTAGTCTGTATTTATATCCTGTACTTTTTGTTCACGTAAACAATATGAAAGCATCTTGTCAGGTAAAAGCGTTTTCAGTCGGAAAAGTTATAAACATCAATGAATCACAACGTAAATAAAATTACGACTTACCTTTCCATGAATGAAGATGTTTCTTCCGAGTTAATTGTTCGTCAACTTTTGTTTGATTTAAGTGATCAAAGTGTTGAAAAAAAAACACGAACAAAACATATATGTGTACACATAATTTGACAAATAATTTGAAACTACTATTTACAATAATTCTGAGTAATTGAAGAAAAAAGCAGATGTGAACAAATGAAGAGTAAACATATTGAGAAGAAAAGATGATTGGTTTAAAAAGTTTAAACCTATATACTAGTTTCAAACAAAAGAAATGTAAAAAGAAACAAATAGTAAAATCCTTATCTACAGCTCTGAGCATCAATAGACATCATGTTTTTCATCTCTACTGATCAAAGTTCAGCAGAGCTTATGGCGTGGTGCGCTGTCCGTCGTCCGTCCGTAAACTCTTCTTAACGACTACTCCTCTGAAATGACTAGATGGATTTTCATGAAACTGTACAGGAATGTTGCCCATGATGTCTAGCTGATCCGTAACAAACATATACGTTGATGTGAAATCCAAGATGGCTGCCAAAGCTTTAAAATTGCTTTTTGAAAAGCAAGTTTGTAGCGGTTACTTCTTGAAATCTATAATCGATATTGATATGGAACATTTTTCTGAAATGATCAGCATGACATGATTATGGTCCTTGTCGAAAATTGTTTTGGTTCGACGTTAAACACGGCTGCCAGTGGCCATCTTTTTTATATAGATTTATACAGTAAAAGCTTGTAGCGACTACTCCTCTGAAACTGCTTTACGGATTTTCATGAAACTTCACAGGAATGTTGCTCGTGATGTCTAATTTATCAATTTTATTACATTTTTTATTTATCCCTGCTTTAATTTCCCCCGCAAACCTATCACAGAGAATGGCGGTGATTGCTTTCTTTCGAGACTTTGAATTTGACACATCTTGAATTTCCGGCCAACCTCAAAGTCTCGAAAGAAAGCAATCACCGCCATTCTCTGTGATAGGTTTGCGGGGGAAATTAGAGCAGGGATAAATAAAAAATGTAATAAAATTGATAAATACAATAAATAAATTTCGAAAGCAATACGTATTTCAAACTTTTAATGCATTTAATAACACGTGTTTTTCGTTTTTGTTGTCCAAAAGTCGCATTTCTCTTCAACAGATAATAAATTGGTTACCCACAATCCTTTGCGATGTGTGTTCCTATTAACAAGGCGGCTCTAATAACGGGTTTATTATCCGGAATTCTTAACGGATTATTTCTGACTAAAGAACCCATCGATGTAATAATAATCAACAGCAGAATAGTAAAAATATGTAATAAATAATGATTAATTTAAAATATGATTCTAATTTCCAGTATAAGAATTACTAATTTATGTTCAGTCACCGCGAAGTCGGAAATAGGAACCGCCATATAACTATCGTGACCCAGAATACATTATCCGGGCATTTGAATTTTCCCAAAACAAAACAAAAATTGTCTTCTGCTTCCATTTTTTAATAGTTATTGAATAATAATGCATTAAACTGACTGGAAAATTGTACATTGATAATGAAGGTAAACCGCGGCGACGGCCTGTGATTTCACACCGGGTTACGCGGTGTGCGAATCAATACGGATCACGGCGAATCTCGGTGAGTGTGTCACGGTGGTTAAAAGTTATTGTCCTCGCGTTGAGTGAAACTGTCCGCCGATTGCGGAGAAATCAGTGTGTCCGCGGTGAGATAAAATCCCCGCGTTGAGTGTGATTAGTCATAATCCGCGTGGTACCAACTGTATGGGACTTTTTCTAAAATGATCAGAATGACATGATGTTGGTCCTTGTTGAAAAGTATTGTGATTCGACATTAAACATGGCTGTCAGTGACCATCTTTGTTTACATAGAGTAAAACCTTGTAGCGACTACTCCTCTCAAACTACTTGACAGATTTTAATGAAACTTTACAGGAATGTGGATCTAGCAATCAAAACCTATCAGTAGAGCTTCAAGTTCATTGACCTCTTGTTTGTCTCCTTTTATACTTAAAAAAATTGAGTATAACTTCTGTATATAAATTTGTAAGTTTTTTATGAAAATGTGTGGCAGAGGAGTTTATGCTTTTAGAGCTGAGTCCAATGCCAAGAATGGAGGGTTATTATACCCTCTTCGAAGAAGTGGGGTTGGGATGCTTATTGCTTTGAAAATATCTGTCGGTCCGTCTCGAAATCATGTCTTCGCGATAACTAAAGAACAGCTGGACTACAAACTCGAAATGGTCTAGTAGTTCACCTCCCTTTTGGGTAGACTCGCTTCAGAAATGCGGTTGCCATGGTAACATGTTAAAAATCAATAAAAAATGCTTGGCTTCGCAATAACTCAAGAACAGAGGGTACTACAAACTCAAAACTTGGAAGAAATGTTTGTGACATGGTGTAGTTGTGCACCTCTCCTTTTGGGTAGATTCGACTAAAAAATGTGGTTGCCGTGGTAACAAAACTTGTAAAAATCACTAAAAATTGCTTTACTTCGTGATAACTCAAGAACAGCTGGTTCTATAAACTCGAACCTTGGCATGAATGTTTGTGACATGGTGTAGTTGTGCACCTATCCTTTTTGGGTAGATTTGCTTAAGAAATGTGGTTGCCAGGGTAACAAAACTTGCAAAAAATCACTAAATATTGCTTGTCTTCGCGTTAACTCGAGAATAGCTTGCACTACAAATTCGAAACTTGGCAGGAATGTATGAGTCATGCTCTAGTTGTGCACCTCCCCTTTTGGGTAGATTCAAATAAGAAATGTGGTTGCTATGGTAACAAAACATGTAAAAAATCACTAAAATTGCTTGTCTTCGCGATAACTCAAGAACAGTTGGCACAACAACCTCGCAACTTAGCCGGAATGTTTGTGTCATGGTGTAGTTGTGGACCTCCCCTTTTGGGTAGATTTTCTTAAGAAATGCGGCTGCCGTAGTAACAAAACTTGTAAAAAATCACTTAAACTGCTTGTCTTCGTGATAACTCAAGAACAGCTGGAACTCGAAACTTGGCAGAAATGTTTGTGTCATGGTCGTTGAAGGGGAGCATATATGTTTACAAACATTGTTATAATTATGTAAACCCTTGCAAACGAAGGACGGAGTCACTATGTCGTTGGCGGTAGCCTTGATCATCTTCGACGCTTGATTGTAAAAGTCTTGACTTTTTGTGCAAGAAAAAATTAAATCTGAAGCACATGTCCGTGAACAAATATTAAACATTTTTATTACAGTGTTCTCCACCATCCACATTTAGTTCGCCGATATAATGATGGTTTCCCTCTTTATTTATTTTTTAATTCAGTGTCACTCTGCCATTCTGTTTATCTTCGATAGAAGGTGCGTCTGTATCAGTCTATCAGAAACGATACAGTAACCAGAATCTCAAAAAAAAACTTTTTTAGAAGAACAGTTCTAGACAATTGTCTTGAAAACATGCATGCGTAGACTGTTATTTTGGAGGGTGGTCGGTCTGTTCAGAATCTTGTCCGCGTTATTTCTCCATAACCCCTTAATGGAAGTTCACAAACCTTTATAAGACGCATCATTATAAAGTGGTGATGTTCATAACACACACAGCTTTTCTGCGCGCTATTTATTCATAACCACTGGATGTATTTTCACAAAAGTTTGTGAAAAGCAACAGTATGCAATGGAGATGCACATTCCTCCGTTCTGGTTCGATAATTTCTGGTCGAGCTATGGCCGTTTAACTATTTTCACAAGAGAAATCTTGCATGCGCTATTTCTCTATAACCACCTGATAGGGTTTCAATAAACTGTGTGAGAAGAGTCTGCATCATATGAAGATATGCATATCATAGTGGGGTTTGGGTTCAGTGGTGTTTGATGTCAGTTCTGGCCCCTTGAACATTTTTCTAAGAAATGTTATTTTGTATGCTATTTCCCCATAACTCCTATATGGATTTTCCCCAAACTTTGTGATAAGCATCAGTATGAAGTGGAGATGTGCATATAGTCATGGGGTATGCGTTTGCAGGGTATTAATAACCTTTAGTGATAGTTTTAGTTTGAAAAAGTTTTAATCCGAATGTTAAATAATTTTGCTTAGTTGTGTACACTCTTTTGTGATGTCTGGGCGAAGGTGTAAGGAAACACTCTTTTCTTTCGGGAAAAGAGATCTAGGTTCAAGGCATATTTCACTACCGCTCATGACCAGTCTCAATCAAACCGAGACTGCAATATTCCGTATGTGTCGTGCTCGGCCGTTTCCAAAAGTCCATTATTATACTCTTTTTTTTTTGGGCAGGGACCTGACACGCTTACAGAGTTGTATATACAATTTTCATTTTGCACATCAATAATGTTGTTTTTGCACAGCATGAACTTACAAATATATACATTTTATCATATTATTACCGTATGTAAATTGTAATTCTTCATACATGTACATATTCAAAGAGTGGTTGTTATATAATTGTGCATTGATAATCCGTTATATATAATTGTGCATTGATAATCCGTTCTTTGCTCATATGGTTACTAACATTTATCCACCAGAGCTCACGTTGAATAAAGCCAACAGTTCGGATACAGTAGCAGCATTTCTCGATCTTCATCCGATTTCAAATGATTGTATTCATACTAAAATCTACGATAAGAGAGATGATTTCAATTTTAACATCGTTTACTATCCACACCTGGATGGAGATGTACCTCGTGCTACCTCATACGAGGTGAATATCTCCCAGCTCATTCGATTTGCTAGAGCGTGTAATGATGTTATAGACTTCAATGATCGAAATCAAGTTATTACAAGTAAACTTCTTCAGCAGGGTTTTCGTCAAGCTACATAGATCTTTCTCTAAATTATACCGCCGCAACGAGGGCCTACTGGAAAAGTACAACACCAACCTGAAAACACCTCTGCGACTAGGCATATCACAACCCTCAGTTATGGAGTTGTGGTCTATAAACTTCGAAAGTTAAAGGGGTGTGACGAGTTTCCTGACCGCTTTACAAATTTAATCAGGAAGTTCGTCAGAAAAGGATATAACCCTTTGGTTTTACAGCGTACTGCATGTTTAGTGATTGACCCCTCTACAGTCAGTCATTACGCTTCACTTTTCACTTGTGCGATGACTGGACTACCTCTTGGGACTCTATGATTGTACCTACTGACACCCCAACTAAGGGAGGTGGGTGCATGAGCTTTCGTTCCGAGGGTTTTCTGGTCGTACCCTATATTGGTTGTCTCTTTAGCTGAACTACTATGGTTGTTCAATACAATTCTGCATACATCCTGAGATGTTTATTACTTTGTATGTGTTTCTTTAGTTAGTTTCTCTGGATGTGGACTTTATTGTTAGAGAATTCCTTTTGATGGGATGTAGTTTTGTTTAGTAGGCCTTATTGCCTACTGACCGTTCCAAGTCGGTAAGCCTGTCTTCACCACCCTTTCTGTTGTTTTTTGTCTCTTTCATTGTCTCATCAAGTCCTTGTTTGCAGTACAGTGCGGACCTACGATGCCATTGCGTTCGGACGCTGTGGTTTCTATAGGACCCTATATCTCATCTTTTAAACATTATTTACAGTCAAAAGTCGGATTTTTAAGAATACATGTAGCCGGAACTAAGCTATAGCGAATTGTCCGTTTTAGCGAAGTCTTTTTCATTCGTTGTCCAGCTCTTTAAGTCTTTGTTTAATATAAAAATATGGAATATAGCGCTTTCTTGGTTATAGCAAAGCACGTAATTGCATGTTTAGTTTCAAATAAAAACATTTCATCTTTATTACAGTTTTCCATTTTGTTCTCTGCCTTTGCTACACCAAATTTAACTCACTATTAGTTGTACACAAAACAAACAAACACATGATGCTTTAATTCCAAAGCAATGAATTAAAACAAATATATACTACAATATTTATTCTTATTGCCGCTCGTCGTCATAGTATATATTGTAACACTATGACTTTTCTTGTTTGTATTATATTTACACGAGCATATTTGTGTTTTACTTATATTCCCTATTGATTGCTGCCTTGTTGGTTAAAGATTGTATCATGGCGGGGATTTCTTTATTGCCACTGTCCTGTTTTAATGGGATGACAGTAGGATAAGTGTGAGGTTTGGTGCACCCTAGAACCGGTTTAAACCCCCCGTGGCCTACTTTGCCACTGACCGTTCCAATGCGGTAGCCCTATTGTCAACCCATTTGTGTTTGTGATGTCGTTTTTATTTATTATTTCTTTTGCCTTCTTGTTTGTCTGTTTGCGTGTTTGTTTCTGTGTTTTGTGGTTGAATCTCCTCCTTGAATGCTACTTTCCCTGGTTTGCTACTTTATCCTATTGGTTAACAAGATTGAAACCTTTACACGATCTCTCGAATATGTGATAGCAAACCAAACTTGTGGTAGGGGAACGTATAAAAAACATCAGCATTAATGTATCAGAGACGTATAAAAATGTTGACATGACATCAGGGACTTATTAACAACAACAGTATTAATGTTTGGTCTGCTATACGGGACGTATAAACAGCACCAGTATTATCATGGTACCAGTGATGTTTTAATCACACAAGTATTAATGTTTGCCTGGTATAAGAGACGTATAAACACCACCAGTATTAATGTTGACTTGGTATTAGGGACATATAAACCCCACCAGTATTAATATTGGTCTGCTATCCTATCAGGGACGTATAAACCACACTAGTATTAATGTTGACTTGGTATCAGAGACGTATAAACAACACTAGTATGAATATTGGCCTGGCATCAGGGATGTATACACAACACCAGTATTAGTGTTAGGCCGGTATAAGAGACGTATAAACAACACCAGTATTAAATTGGTCTGCTATAATGAACGTATAAACACTACTATTATTAATGTTGACCTGGTATTAAAGACGTATAAACCAGTACTAATACTGACCTGGTATCAGAGACGTATACACAACACCAGAATTAATATTGGACTGGTAATAGGGGACGTATAAACAACATCAGTATTAGAATTGGTCTGCTATCCTATCAGGGACGTATAAACCACACAAGTATTAGTGTTTGCCCGGTATAAGGGACGTATAAACAACACCAGTATTCATGTTAGCCTTGTATAAACAACACTAGTATTAAAATTGATCTGCTATAATGAACTTATAAACACTACTATTATTAATGTTGACCTGGTATTAAAGACGTATAAACAACACCAGTATTAATATTGGCCTGTTTTAGGGACGTATACACAACACTAGTATTAATATTGGCATGGTATCAGGGACGTATATTAATGTTAGCTTGGTATCAGATAATTATAAACAACACCAGTATTAATGTTAGCTTGGTATCAGGGACGTATAAACAACACCAGTATTAATGTTGAACTGGTATCAGGGACGTATAAACAAAAACAGTATAATAAAAAAGTATCATGAAAAAAGATTTTAATGGTTTAACAATTCTGATGTCAATCATGAATATGGTCATTACGAGTTGATACAATTATGTCATACAGGACGCGTACACTATTCACCATGATCACGTATATTAGTAACGTGCACTAAGTGTAAGGATAATATCAACATACTAGTAAAACTGCTTACAGATTAGATTGGTTTTATTAAATACGGAATCTTACTGAAAAAACATCACCCATGCTACTCTATCAAATACAAGTACATATAGGTTTACATGATTTAGTTCATAAGTCAATGCGTATGCCCCCATTGAACACACCACTTTTCAGCTGCTAGTATGTTTACAGCGTCATTACACATAGCAGCAAGTCCGGCACGACCACGAACAGCTGTGACAGCATTGGTAACACACACATCCCATCGCTTCACCTGGAAATACGTCGTAATACATCGTAATACTTAGCAATACATTGTAATACTTACCAATACATCGTAATTCTTAGTAATAATGGTAAATTATTACATTTTATTCGGTGAAAGATTGGGATTTCTCAGTGAAAGAATTTTCATAATCGCTAAATATTATTAACTAACTCCGAACAAAAAAAATAACTGTGACGCTGAGTTATGACGTCAATAACGTGGTGCTGACGTTGACGTCATCCGCCGATAACGTTCAATAAAGCGAATACTTTCGGTTAAAAGCATGCACAAACTGATTTAAAATGTAATTAAGATTATTTAACTGCTGTGTTCGGATATAGAGAAATCCTTCACTCGATGGTAGACGTGTTTTGTTTTTTCATGTCTACCATCTCGTGAAGGACTTCCCTATAGTCGATCCCGGAGTTAAATAATCTCTATATAACCTACAACATGAACAGTCCGACTAACAATCCTCGGCAACCTACAATGCGATGCCTAGTATAACTTCATGGAGACCGAGATAACATATACATTATACTCATTATCATCATCACCATCACCACCATCTTCATCATCAACATCCTCCTCCTCCTCCTCCTCCTCCTCCTCCTCATCATTATCATCATCATCATCATCATCATCATCATCATCATCATCATCATCATCATCATCATCATCATCAATAACTACACCAACAGCAGCAATAACAGTGGAAATATTGCATTGACTTTATAACTGTGTACTATAGTAAAGAGTTTATTAAATTAGGCACGTCATTTAGTTTATAGTCCAGTACCCTGGATGCATTTGATCTTTTATGCTCATGGAATAAAATAAACATAGATTATATATTTAATTGAATTACATGCTTGTGAAGTGAGAGTCTATACACATGAGTTATTTACTTGTGAAATCAAAAGCAATCTATAAATGACGTACCTGCGAAGAAACTCATCAACAGCAGAACTACCACCAATACCAAAAACAGGTACAACTGCATTGTGGACATCTTTAATCTACAATAATGCAATGCATAGTTCGTTAACACACCCTATATAAATAATAGTTATAAACTATGTAATGCCCTTGACAACTGCACGAATCTATTCAATGTTTTATATCGTTCAACCAAGCCTGTGTTATCGGTTACCTCATTTATGCAGCCACCTATTTTAAAGTAGCACTGGTTCTGTTATATCCATGTAGAACGCTTTAGAGGTAATGGATTTCTTTTATCATAAATGGCAATGTACTAATATATGATATGTGTTTGCCGATACTAATATATGATATGTGTTTGCCGTTTTATGTTAGAATATTTGCATATTTAAAGCATATTTAAAGCGAAAATGAATTATGAGTTCAACTGGCAACTTTTAATTCCCTGACCATATGTATGCATATATTTCTAACACAATATCTTCTGCTTTTTTCAGTGCCATTCGACCATTATTTTATTAACTTATTTCAGGTATACAAAGTCACAGGTGTATCCTATTTCATATTAATGACAATACTTTAGGAATAGTGTGCCTTTAAATAAAGAACAATTACATATACATTTAAGTTCACCCAAACCTCTGTTATTGGGTACCTCATTTATACAGTCACCTATTTTTAACAACCACACCTTTACTTTGCGATAGGTATTCCCCTGAATTAAGTATCTATTTCCTTGGAAGGCTACTTAAGACAGTTTGCCTGGTTCTTTAGTCCGCCAGTAGGTCTACTTTGTGTCCGATTTAACTTCTATAAATTGTATATCAGTATGTATATGCCGTTTGGGTTAAAGTTAAGTAATACATCGCGAATACGAAAATAAGCGATAAGAATTCAAAATGCAGTTACTTACGGTGTCATGTTAGGGCCATGTTACCATCGCATCTTACCATAAGATGCGATGGTCGATGGTAAGCTGCGATGGTAAGATGCGATGGTCGATGGTAAGATGAGATGGTTGATGGTAAGATGCGATGGTAAGAATCAATGGTCGATGGTAAGATGCGATGGTCGATGGCCCATCACATCTTACCATCGACCATCGCATCTTACCATCAACCATCGCATCGCATCTTTCCATCGCATCTTACCATCGACCATCGACCTAGGTCGATGGTCGATGGTAAGATGCGATGGTAACTAGGTCGATGGTCGTTGGTAAGATGCGATGGTAAGATGCGATGGCAACATGGCCCTAACAGGACACCGTAGTTACTGAATAGATTTGCACCTTGCAATCAATATGTTTTCAATATCATCAGTATAAAAAATTATAATAGTCAAATAGTGTGAATAATATTCAACCACGTTGGAATACGTGGAACAGTTGATGTAAATTATTTAAATAACTGTCTGAAAATACATGTACTATATTAAAATGTATTCCATATTTCAGTGATCTTGTTAGAAATACATGTGTGTTTGTCCGTCTGTCCATCCATCTGCCTGTCTGTCGTCCGTCATTATGTCCATCAATATGTAAAGACGAAACAATTGAGACACTGACATAGAAAGTTATAAACATAATATATGAAGCTTACCTTTTCAATGACCTTTTAATAACCCCAGTACAGTGATTATAGCGCTTTGAATTCACGCGATCTTGTTTTATACTAGCCTGGTTCCCTGGCCTCCCACAAGGCTTTGCACAGTAGGCCAGGTATTCGGTGTCAGACCAATCAGGAAGTACATCCGGGTCGAAGGGTGCTAAAATAGTTCCTTGAAAAAATCCAAATTTCTAGTTTGCATGTGTTTTTCACAAAATTATTTTTTATTTCATTGTTAAATCTAACCTGATGTTAAAGTAGTATGTCTGTTGTCATGAATAGTAAGTATTTTACTGTGTTTGTCAGGATTATTTCTTTGGAGAGTATGAGCACAGAGGTTAGGTAGGAAGGGGTATAAAAACCACTCCCGAACCCCCGCACCTCCGAACCCCGAACCCTTTACGGAAATTAAATATGTATAACTGACAATAAACAAATCATACTGTTATAATTTTAACTGGTATGCATGTATTTAATGTATATATATATATATATATATACATGTTAGTATTTGATTGCCATAATTAAAGTATTTGTGACAAAATTGCTATTTTATTCCGCGCTAAGGGTATAAAACCCACTTCCATTCCATACCAAACCCTAAATCACCGAACCCCTAGTTTTTGAACGATACGAGGGTTCAACGTGTTATTTCTGTAAAGTTGAGCATTCATAAGCTAATAAACCTCATTATAAATGTAATTTCCAGTCTTGTTTTTTTTTATTAATTGAGATACAACCATTTGTTTACCTTTTTTTACCGATACCAAACCCTAATCTAAAAATTAATCACGGTGTCGTTCGAATAACACGTGATATGAAAATCACATAATTTCGATTGTTTTATTGAATGCGGGGACTAAACATTTGATGGGCGATTCTGCGGCGGCTGTCCTTCGGAAGATTCAGGGTTTGTCTGAATGGATACAAAGAAAGCATCCACAGATGGACGTTGTTGTTTCCGGGATGTTGCCCAGAAGACGCAATACGTGGCCCGGAGTCCGGGGCTACACAGAAGCACAGTTGTATATGTGTAATAAACGGGCAACATATGTCAATCGTTGTTTAGGGTTAGTCGCATCTCGACTGGACACGGTTCATTACGTTGACAACATGCGTTTTTTGCGTGACGCATCACAGTTGGCCAGAGACGGCTTGCACCTTTCACCGTCGGGTGTTGCACAGCTTTATCCTGTGACTGATTTTAGTTCACCAATTAGTGTAGTCCAATAATATATACCTGTTTCTTGTGTCACGGCTTTATGGTATGATAAGGTGTGATTTTAGCTCACCAATCAATGACTGATTTAATTAGTTGGTGTTTTTCGAGAAGCATAGATAAAGGCAATGTGTTGCCTCATTAATAAAACAATTGAAACATGTGATTTTCATATCACGTGTTATTCGAACGACACCGTAATTATTTTTAGATTAGGGTTCGGTATCGGCAAAGATCTACATCCATGGTATCAGTAAAAAACGTAAACAAATCTCCATTAATAAAAGAAACCAAGACTGGAAATTACATTTATAATGATGTTTATTAGTTTATGAATGCTCAACATTACAGAAATAACACGTTGAACCCTCGTGTCGTTCAAAAACTAGGGATTCGGTGATTTAGGGTTCGATACGGAAAGGAAGCGGGTTTTATACCCTTAGCGAGGAATAAAATAGCAATTTTGTCACAAATACTTTAATAAAGCAATCAAATACTAACCATGTATACATATATATATACATTAAATACATGCATACCAGTTAAAATTATAACAGTATGATTTGTTTATTGTCAGTTATACATATTTTTAATTTCCGTAAGGAGTTCGGGATTCGGAGGTGCGGGGGTTCAAGAGTGGTTTTTATACCGCTTCGTTAAGTAGAGATGTTGTTTTGACAGAATGAAGGTGTTTTGTGGCACGTCGACACATAAATAGGTCATATTGTGCGCAAAAATCCGATGAGTCATGAAAGAATGAAGTAGTAATTCAAAATAATGTAAACGTATAAAGATAACACTATCTACAAATAAGGGATGATATGGTAGCAATATAAACTATGTATATATGTAAATCAACAAATGCCCGTCAACGGGCTTGTAAACAAGTTAATATATATAGGCAAATAATATATTGATTTATAAAGTTTGATTTCTTTAAGGAAATCTAAAAGAAGACTAAAATCTATAGTATCAAATAACTCTTTCAAAGTATAAACTGTGTAATATCTTTGTCGCATAGGATCAAAGTCTACACATTCCAACAAGATATGTTTGACCGTTAACGGTGCAAAACAGGGTATACATTCTGGCAACTGCTCACCTTGTTATAAGTAAGAATGAGTACAGATGTTTATTTCAAAATACGCATAGTGTGAATGAATGAAATATTGAGAAACTGAATCCGTATTTTATTCCAGATATGGGTCTGTTTGCTAGCCAAATGTGTTTAATTCACAGAATAAAAATGTATTTAAGCGAACGAATGTCGTGGAACTTGTGACTGATCTCCAAATATAGCTTATATTGCATTGTGTTCAATGGGCTGATTTTCACCGGTCTGACACCTAGATGGACAAAATGCATTTTTTTTATTAATGGCCAAATTTCCTGTGAAAGCTTGCAGCTGAGTGAGAAAAAAAAGGTGATGTTAAATTTTTGAATTTTACAACAGAACATGTTTTTTTGCAATTCAAATAGAATGTGTGTGTTTTAGGGTGAACTTTGGGGGTCCTAGTGATTTGGA